>JAJTIZ010000176.1:0-71525 GCA_021365335.1 Phaeosphaeriaceae sp. PMI808 | reverse complement strand
GTAGGAGATAGATTATTGATTTAAAGCTATATAGAGAGAGCGCTATATATATACATAGGAAGCTCGAACAGCTCGCTTACGTAATACGTACTCGCGTGCTCCTCTATTAAGCTACGCTCCTCTATATTAAGTTAAGCTCGTAGATATTAGGTATACCTAATATCTCTATAACAAGGTTGAGCCGAGCTTAATTATAAATACCCCCTAGGCGAGCTGCGTAGCTATGATTTTTAGGGTCTATCTGAACTTACTCGAAACCTTAGTTTCTCGCGATTTCGCCTATCGTAAGCTCGGGCCTTAGCGCGCGCACGTGACGTGCGCGCGTAGAGTAAACTACGAGCTTTCTACTTTACTAAACCTTATAAATTACTATGCTACGTCCTATAAGTTATTATTTGCGTACGCTCTACCGTTCCTATAGGCTCCCTAGCTCTCATCCCTATTCTATAAGCTCTATACTAACTCCTATATAGACTTAATCAGTTACCTCTCGCGCCTACGCGTTACTAAAGCGCGCCGCAAAGAAGAAGCTACTACCGCTAAAGAGAAGAAGAAGAAGGAGAGGAAGGAGAAGTAGTAAGCTCGTTCGTGCTACCTCCCCCATACCTCCCCCCCTCCCTCGCCTCCGCCGCCCTCTCCCTCTCCCCTAGAGCGTGGTACTCTCTAGGCGGAGCCCTACCTTAGCTCGTTAAAAGCGCTTTAGTAGGTACCTCCCTTAGAGAGTCTATAACTCTATTGGGAGAGTCTACGCTATCGCGCTATACCGTAGGTATAAGTATAAGCCTGTATAAGTAACTCTTTCCTCTTACAAGCTTTAATTATAGCTCTTAAATAAGCTTCGGCAGCTCTTAATAAGCTTTATCTATCTTTTAATAGTTAGTAGTACTAACTATTGATTTTTAGCGGTCCCCTCGCACTCCCGCTGCCGTGGCGCTCGTAGCCGCCCTTCGCGTTCGCTAAAGGCGGTACCTCTGAATTAGCCAGCTAAGGCGTGAGCTTCGCTTCGTGCTAAAGCTTAAGGGGGTGCAGTAGACGCCGGGCGCTCTACTCCCCCTCCGCCTCCTCACCACCTCCACCAGCTCGCTCCCTACCCCCTGCGCTCTCTAGAGCATCTACCCTATTACGCCTGCGCCGCCCCTAGTCCCTCTCGCGCTGCTGCCCCCGCACCTCCGCCTAAAGCCGCCGCCGCCGCTCTCGCTACTACTAGGTAGCTGGTTGCTGCTGCTACTACTCTACCGCCTAGGGACGAGCGAGCTAAGGAGGCCTTTATACGTCGTCTACGTGCAATAGCTCTCTTTAGTGAGCTCGTCGCCCTATTTATATAATAGGGCTTTAGCTCCAGAGCTTCGGCTCTCCAATTCAAACTCTTCTCTATACTCTATATACTCTACTCTTGTAATACCCTAGCTTAAGCTCCTCTCTTATATCTTTCAAGTTCAGTTAAGCTTTAAACCTCTTAAACTACTACTTTAGCAAGTACTTCATAATCTTAGCTGGCATCTCGTTTATTGGCATATATAAGACTTAAAAAGAGCCTTTAGCGTGCTCTTAGCGTAGCCACATATTCTATATATCGACGTAGCGTAAACGCGTCGTTACGCGCTCGTTTTAACCTACTATAAGTCGAATTATTTACTAGTTATTACAGAATATATTCCAGGTAGCTCCTAAATCAAGGGTAAGCTCCTTAAATAGTCTCTTAAGAGCTATTACTTCTTTACTTACGTATTTAAGAGTAAGGAGCTTAGCTTCTATTATTGAAGTAGTTACTATTACTTAATAAGTAGCTCTCTAAACGATTACTCCTCTAAAGAGAGTTATAATATAGCCTTAAGATAAGCGGCATATTACTAGATTATCTATAAATAATACGTCTCTATAGATAAGAAGCTCTACTCTATCGTGTTGGCCGTACTGAATTGCGTAGTAGCGAGTTTGGTATATATATATTATAACCGGTTCGCGGCTTTAAGGTCTCTTTACTTAGGTTTATAGATAATAAGAGAGCTTTAAGGCAGTAAAAGCTACGTTAGGGCGCACTATAATCGCAGTATAGAGTATTAAGCCAACACGCTCTTAGTACTCTTTTATCTTACGCTTTAAAGCCTCTCCTTAGCTTCTCTAAAGCTCCTCTTAAGGTAGTAGAGTAGCTAGGAATAGTGCCGAGCTTACTAGATTAAATCTCTTTATAATCTTATTAATATACTCGTTGTGTACGAGCGTAATAGTCCTCTTTAAGCGATCTCTTATTACTTATACTCCTAGGAACCAGCTTACTAGACCTTTATCTTCAACATTATAAGCTCTCTTAATTACCTTAACGATCCTTTAAGCATCTAAGTAATAGTTCTTATAGTTTATCACTAGTATATTATTAATATAGAAGAGTAGGAGAATCTTACGCTCCTTATTAAAGAAGAGGTAGGGCTCCTCTTTTAATGCCAAGAGCCCTACCTTCTTAAGCGTTTAAGAGAGCTCCTTATACTAGAGTAGAGGTAAGTCTTTAAGTCTATATAGAGCTTAGTTAAGCTTAATATACTTTCTAGCTACTTTAAATCCATCTAGTAGTTCGTAGATTACTACTAGCTAGTACTCTCTATAAGCATAGAGGAAAGCTCTAATAACGTCGTACTAAGTTATCTTAAGATTAAACTATACTATAATTGCTATTACCGTACGAAAAGAGCGAGCTGCGAGCGTAGTAGTATAGGTTAACTGTATTAAATCAATCACCTATAAGTCTCCTCTTACTATAATCCAAGCTTTATACTTTAGAAAGTAACTATCTTAATCGAGCTTATAGGTAAATACCTACTTAAGTAGTAGTAGGCGATTACTAATTTATAAGCGCTCTATCTCTTCCTAAGTTCCTATAGAGAGTAGTATATTAATCTCTTTCTATACAGCTTACTTAAAGAGCTACCTATATTAGTATATATAGAGATCCTTCTAAGTTCGTAGTTCTTTTAGGAGCTCATCTCTATATATTCGAGCTTATAGCGGTTCAGTATAGGGTACTAAGTGTATAGCTGCAGCGATCACGGCATATACCACTACAAGCTCTTTATTCAAATCTTAAGCCATAAAGGCTCTCGAGAGTAGCTTATCAAGGATGCTACTCCACTTTTCCTACTTAGGTTTATATAATAACGAGTATACACCTAAGCCCCTAGTTCTATTTTCTAGGTCCTTATTTTAGAGTCTCCTACTTATACGCGTTAGCGCTAGCTACTATTTACGCTATAGCTTCTGAAGCTCTCTCTCCTACTTTATCTAGAGTAGCTTAGAAGTATAGCTACTTAGTAAGTAGTAGTTTAATAAGTTTTATACTTATCTATTAGCTACTCTAGGTCCACTTCGCTAGTAGAGTATACTTCCTAGGGACTCTTAGATACTCTACCGCGTTGATTAATTTAATCTAGACTAATATCCTACTATTAATACGCTCTAGGCTTAGGTGTTTACTCTAGAGTTTAAAGGCCTATATACTTGGATTACTCTACGTCGATTCCTTATAGCTTACTAGCCGAGCTCGCTACCTACGTAGGGTCTGCTTCTTATTCTACTAAAGTAGCTAGCCGCCTACTATACTCTTAGCTTTACGTAGAGTATTACCCCCTAGATCTTATACTAGGTACTCTCCTTACTCCTAGCTTTTAGGTGCCTACGCTACTTCTTAGAGCTAGTTAAATATATCTTTATAGACCTCTCCTATAGTACACGGCTCGTTTTTATGCAACTTATTAACGAGCTTATAAATCTCTAGTTCTAAGAGCTCTTAAGATTAAGCTTCTACTCCTTCTTTATAGAAGAGCGTCTTATTAAATATTACGTTGCGAGTTATAATCACCTAATCTAGCTTCGGGACCTATATCCTATATATATTAGATGCTCTATATCCTACTAGATATCGATATAGCCCCTAGGGCTTACTTTAAAGCCCCTGCAGTTACGCCAGCTACTCTATCCTTATTCAAGGGATATACTCAGAGCCGTACGCGTATACGCTACTCCAATCCAGGCGTAGATCTACAATAGTAGCTCTTACCTCTATTAGTTGATACTATCTAAAGTAACCTCTAAACTATCTATTAATACTATATTTAGTACTTCGAGCTAATAAGCGTAGCTTAGACTTATATTAATAAGCACGTTGCTGTATCTACTATCTCTAGCTAGAGCTTCTTAGGTAGGTTTACTCCTATCCTTATCTTAATTGATTTTATAACTACCTCTTAACTAGCTCTCTTAGGGCCTCTATTTAGCTCGTAAGTATACGTTAGGGAGCTCTAAACTTATATCCCTTTATCCTAAGCCTAATATTAAAAGCTTAAGGTACCTCTATATAGTAGTATTACTATATCGTTGTCTTATATAATCACGCATATATAGAGCTTATAGTATACTCTTACCTATACTTTAAAGTTCTTAAATACTCTTAGAATCTCTTAGAGCGTCTTACTATATAGTGCGTAGGTATAGAGCTTACTACTATAATCGCACTTAAGTAGTAGAAACTAGAGCTCGCCTAACCTTCTATTTAGCATATCGAAGAGATCCTAGGCTATACGCTAGTATAGGCGCGGAGCTCGTTCTTTTAGCCTTCTAGAGATAACTTGTTTAGCGTAAGTTATAGAGTAGTACTCACAGTTTATCCGAGCTATACCATTGATGCGCACGTTCCTAGCGTTCTTAACCAACGCTCTAAGAGCTACTAGTCCTAAATATCCTACTCTTAAGTACTAGAGCTCCTTAGAGTCTAATCTCGGCTTAGTAGTCTATAAGAGGAGCTTTTATTTACTCTAATTCACGCTTATAACGCTTAAGTAGAAAGGAAGTAGCTTATATTCAATAAAAGTAAGGTTATACTTACGTACTATTATAGCTAATACTACGCTACTCTCCAGCGTACCTATCCTTAGCGTTACGTTATAGCCTAGGTACTATGCTCTAGCTTCTCTAAGTCGAGCTTCTAAGACTATATTAATATAAAAACCCTCTACTACTACTACTTCAGCAAGCTCTAAATCCTCTATACGCTCTCTATAAACTCTATTAAGTACGTTCTTAAGTACTCTTATACCCTTTCCTAGTATTAGGAAGGACTAAGTTCCTACTTATACGCAGTCTACTCTAGTTTCCTTTATAAAGGAGTTAGGTTTAAGAAGTATTATTATATTAACTAGGTATATAGTACCTCTATTATCGAATATAGTACTCTCAAACAGTAGGTGAGTATTAAAATCTATAGTATTAAAAGCTCCTTATAGAGGGATTATAAATATCTAAGAGTCTATTAGAGCTACTATAAGCTTACTAGGGAATATAGGAGCTTTTAGAGTAGTAGTTAAGCTAACTTTAACGAGCTCTTAAGAGTTCTACTACGCTATTAGTACTACTTTAAGAGTAGTATAGTGTAGCTTATCTAAGCGCGCAAGTATTTTCTCTTACTCTACCTTACTAAGCGAGTAGGGTTTTCTAGTAAGGGTACTCTCTAGTTTTATACAGGTATTTAGTAGCTAGTAGTATTTTCTTCTATATAGGTAAGGCTTCTTATTAGAGCTTAGTGCGGAGGAGCTTCTAAAAGTAGTAAAGACTCCTAATCTATTATTAGCTATGCGGAGCCTATACTCCTATAGTAGTCCTAAGTATATTGCGCTAAGCTACCCTAGCGTAAGCGTCTTATCGCCTAGTATAGATTTCTAGACTATTAACTAGCTTATTATCTAAGCCTACTCTAGAGCTAGCTTAGGGGTAAGAGCCTCTAGGAAATTATAAGCCGTAAGCTCGCCTAATACATTATTTAGTAAGTATACTATAGCTCTTTAGTATAAGTAGTTCTACTCGTCGTACTAGAGCTTAGGACTTTAGCGCCCCTACTTTACTTTCTACAGGTAAGCTTAGTACTGAGCTCGCAAGAGATTTTATACGCTAGTATTAGATAGTACGAGTAGAGCTTTTAGGGTTTAGACGAGTCCCTAGAGTATAGCAAACTCACTCATAAGCAGCGTCATCTTTACTATTAATAGATAGCCTAGATTAACTATCGCGTTAACCCACGCGCTTAGAGCTCTCAATCTCGCTATTTTAGATACCTAGCTCTCTCTTACTGCCTAGTGTTTATTAAGTGCGAGCTTATAGTTAGCTATCTCGTCTGGTTTATCAAGAGCTTATAAGGGTATAGGGCATATAGGTTCGGCTGCGTAGATATTAGGAGCTATATCTACTTCTAGGTTAACGAGCTCCTAAATCCCTAGTTCGAGCGCGTTGTATTTAAGTTAAGTATACTATACTAGCTATTATAAGCGCTCCTTAAGCTAGGCAGTACCCTTATTAAGTAGAGTAATTTCGCTAGATACTATAGTAAGCGTGTAAACGTTTAGATTAGAGTATACTAAGCTACTAGCTTAAGCTATAGTGCACAGGATAGAACTATCGTGTATTCTTTAGCGCTGGGCTTATAACTATTATAAGTCGAGCAGCTCAGGAATAAGTAGGAGATAGATTATTGATTTAAAGCTATATAGAGAGAGCGCTATATATATACATAGGAAGCTCGAACAGCTCGCTTACGTGATACGTACTCGCGTACTCCTCTATTAAGCTATGCTCCTCTATATTAAGTTAAGCTCGTAGATATTAGGTATACCCAATATCTCTATAACCGAGGTTGAGCCGAGCTCAATTGTAATATAATATCCTTAAAAAAGATATTAAATCTATTTATAATACTATTAAAAGGATTAAAGCTAAAAGGAGTAAAAAGGAGGTAGATAAAGGGGTAATTAAAAAGAAGGTAACTCCTAGGTAAAAAAGAGTTATTAAAAGAGATATAATTTAGTCCCCTAAAAAGATTAATAAGAGATTAATAATAAAAATAATTTAGGAGTTAGTAAAAGGAGTTTATAAAGAGTACTAATATAGCTACTAAAAAGGCTATTATTTTAGCTAAATTAGCTAAATTAAGAGTTAAATATACTAAAGAGTAGCTTAAGAAGCTAGAAGAGGAGGAAATTAATCTTAAAAAGATTATATTTTCAGACGAAAGCTCTATATAAAGGGGTACAGAGCTAAGTAGGAGTACTATCGAAAATTTAGCTCTATAAAGGCTAGAAGGTAATTAGTTTCTATAACTAATAAAAGTAAGTTTAAAAAAAATCCTAGTAGGCTATTTTATTCTATATTTTATATTAAATTTTTCTATATAATTAGTTTTTTAATAGCTATAATACTAATTAAGATATAGCTAGAGATATAACTATTATAGTTTAGGGAGCTATTTAGATAGGAGGAAGATCTAAATTAATCTTTATAAGAGACCTAATATCTTCTATACCTTTTAATAATAGAAGATATATATAAGAGGTACTTAATCTAGTACTTAAAAAGTATATAAAATGTAGTAAGTAACCTATCTCTATTTTACTACTTTATATATATATATATTAGCTATATTTCTAGATTATATACTAATTATCTATATAGGGTAGAAATTTTAGTAAGATAACTATAAACTCTATAAAGCTAAGCTAGTTAAGGATTAGTTTAAAAGGAATAAAGTTAAGCTTTATCCTTACCCCGCCTATAGTCTAGATCTAAATCCTATTGAAAATATATAGAGTATACTTAAAGATAGGCTAAATAAACGCCCTAGAAAGAGCTTAGGGATTAGAGTTAACGAAAGGAGTATAAAGGTCTTTAAGGAGGCGATAAAGGAGGAGTAGCTAGCTATAGCCTAGTTAGCTATAGATAACTATATATTATCTCTCCCTCGGCGATATATAGTAGTAAAGATAGCTAAGGGTTATTAAACTAAGTATTAGCTTAGTTAAATATATAATTATACTCTTAAATGCGTAAAAACTAAAAGTTTCTATATAATATAAACTAGTAATACGATTTAGCTAAAAGTCTAGTATATTATAGTTATACTATAACTCTATTATATATATAAAATATAGCTAAAAAGATACTAAAAATAAAAAGTAGTAGCTCTCTAAAGTAGAAGAAAAAAAAAACCTTAACTTTAGAAAGAAATAGAAGTCCTATATATACTTAATAATTAGAATCTAAAATTTTAAAAAGAATATTATAGTTTTTCTCTTTAATAATCTCTATCTCTTATATTTTTAACTATTTTTTTCGTTTAGTTATAATATATTAAAAAACGTTAAAAAATTAATTACTCCTTTTCGCTATCACCCCTCTATATATACCTCTAGCTATATTTTACTAACTATTAAGACTATTACTATACTAGTATCCTATAGTTCGCCTTAGTATATTATATAGTATCTCTTATATAGTATAAACTAGTCTACTTAATACTATATATCTATACTATATATATCTTTATTAGTTATATAATAAAGATAGATAGTAGAAATTAGATAGTAGATAACTTAGTTACTATTATCTTTATTATAATCTAATTCCTACTTATCCTCCTATATAGTCTTATTTATTACTTTACTATTAGATATTCCTTTAAAGCTTATAATATAAGCTATTATATCTTTTTATAAAGAGATATTACTATAGAATCCTTTATATAAGCTTATATATTAGTATCTAGCTCTTAATTAATCTATATATATATAGGCTAGTAAATAGGTAAGAGTTAGATTAGAGTTAGGTTAGATTACGTAATAATCTAACCTAACCTAACTTAAGTTTACTAGGTTAGCGCTAGTAATAGGTTAGGTTAGGTTAGAGTTATATAGGCTCTAGGTTTAAATTAAGTTAGTATAGACTAGGTTATCTTAGGTTTAAGTAATATATATTTTATATTAAATATAATTTATTTTATTTTTACTAATAAGTATAATTATATTATTATAGCGTATAATTATAGTATATATAAAATACTTAATAGTTATAATATTATATAATATTATATAACCTAATAGGTACTCTAACCTAACCTATACCTATACTAGTACTAGGTTTAACTAAACCTATACCTAGGGCCTATATAATTCTAACCTAATCTAACCTAGAAGAGTAGGAACTCTAACTTAACTTAAACCTAAAGTCTATATAATTCTAATATAACCTAACCTATTAATAGGTACCTCTAACCTATTTACTAGCCTATATATAGATAATTTAATAACTAATATCCTTCTTTATAGTAAATAAAGTAATATTTTAAGATTTCCCTAGAAGGTCTATTATATTATTATTTCCCTTTTATAGAAGATACTCCTATTCTCTTTATAAAGGAAGAAAGTTTATTCCTTCTACTACTACTTAAGTATCTTATATATAGTTATTAAATTAGATAATAATCGAGATAGTAATTAAGATATATACGCGCGTATATATACTACTAGCTAAATAAGCTAAATTAAACTATACTATACTAACTTAACTATAAGTATCTCTTTAATAGGAGAGCTATAATTAAATAATATACTAGCTTAATAAAGGGGGACTCTAGGGCGTAAGAGTAATCTAGGAACTTTCTAAAGTATATTAAGAGTAGTAGAAAGAGTAGATAATAGTTAGAATAATTAATTAATTTAATTAATCTTATTAATTATATTAATCTTTCTAAGTAACCTTTAAATCTAATAATTAAGAGTCTTATTACCTTATACTAAATCTAAGTATTAAATTAAGTATTAAGCTAAGTTAAGCTAATTAGTACCTATATATAGAATTTAGGTAGACCTAATTTCTATTAATTAGCTAGTCCTATCTAGTATACTCTATAATTAGCTTTTAGCGCGCTCTACTAAATATTAAACTAAGTATCTTTAAAAGTATAACTCTTAACTAAGCTTAATATAAGCTACTTACTAAACTAAGACGCTATAGTAGTTCTTATAGATTATAATAGCTAGCTAGTATAGTACTATTAACTTAAGATAAGTTATAACCTACTTAATATCTAGTCTATTATTAATCTAGATAATATTACTAAACTAACTCTAAAACTAGTAACTCCTATTAAACTAGATATTAGTAACTATAAGCTAGCTAAGATAATAGCTATTATAGGCGCCTCTAGCTAAGTAGTATTATAATCTACCTAGTTAGGTATAACTCTAGACTCTCTAATAAGAATATAGTTAGTAGTAATACTTTAAGCTCTAATACGAAAATCGAAGCTATTACTAGCTAGCCTTAAAGCTTTTAAAGAGGATAGTAAACTATATACGAAATAAATAGTTACTTTCTAACTTAAATATAAGTTATAAAAAGAAGAGAAGAGAGAACTAAATAAAGTAGTAAACTATATAATTAAGATTATAGCTTAGTACCTTTACCTAAGCTACTATAGGCCTAATTAATTAATTAAGATATAGGTTAAGAATCTAAGAAATATACTTAGTATAGATCTAGATAAGTAATATAATAAAGTATAATAAAAGTACTATACTACTCTAAAGCCTATAAGATCTCTAAATAATTAGGATATATAGCTAATTAAGTATAACTAAGCTACTACTCTTACTAAAATAGAAAGAGTAAGTAAGCTATAAAATAATTAAGATATAATAAAAGACTTTCTAGGTACTATTTAAAAGGTAGCCTCTATATAGGTAATAACCTTCTTTAGTTCTAGAGTAAATAGATCGACTATATATAGAAAGGAGATAATAAAACTCTTCTAAGACTATATAATCTAATCTTATCTCCTATTAAAGTAGTAGAAGGCTCTTAGGTTAGTATATATAACTAGTAGTAAAGCTAACTAAGATATATAAAGGGACGCCTCTAGTATATTAGATAATAGAGTACTATCTACCTTATTATAGAGTAGCTAAGAGAGACCCTAGTAGAATTATTTATAAGTAACTAATTAAATAAGTAAGTAAACTCTTAAAAGTACTAGTAAAGAATACCTTGCTTATAGGTAACTAACTTATAAATTTAAGAACTACTACTATATCTATACTAAGCTAGTACCTAAATTCTTTAAGTTAAATTAAGCTATATTAAAGTTAGTATAGTAAAGACTAAAGTCTAATAAAAGCTTAAAAAAGATAATTAACTAATTAGATCCTAAAAAGTCTTATATCGCGATATAGTTATAAATAAAAGAATTCTAAACTCTTAACCCTATACTTAAATAACTAGAAGGCTAAGTAATATTAACTATTAAATAAGAGATTACTTAGTCTATATTTAATATAAGCTAATCTAACTAGTATAAACTTAAGAACTACTTTATACTTAATTTAGGATCTATAATATATATATCTAATAATAAGTTATATTTTAAGTATATTAGTCCTCTAATACTAGGAGACTATATATAGGTAGGTAATATAAGAATTTAGATTAAGGGATATAGTATAGTATAAGTAAGAGGATACTATTAAAATAGCCTATTATAAATACTCTTACTTATAGGAGTAGCTTAGTACCTAGATATTCTCTATAATCTTATATTATTCTAGCTACTTAAAAGGTAGAGAATCTAGTAAGATAATAAAGATAAACTAATAATACTATATAGGTAAGATAACTCTATTATAGCTATTCTTAAAGAACTTAAGAGATAGTAGGTTATTAAAAAACTAAGCCTAGAAGTAAATACTACTATAGTATTTTACTCTAAGATAATTAGATTAAAGAGGGCTACTATACTACTCTAGTATAAGAGATTAGGCTATCTAAGGCTATTAGTAATTAAATACCTTATTTAATAATTATAAAGAGTAAGGATTATAGGTATTATAATAGTATAATATAACGTATATAGATATACTAAGTTAAAGAGATAAATATAGTAAGAGTCTTAGTTAATTAATAAAGGACTAGGAGAGTAACTAGCCCTAGATTTCTATAACTATAAATATAGCTTAAATAAGGAAAAAAGTTAAATAATTATAATAGACTAATACTCTTATATTCTCTAGGACTTCTACTTTAAAGGTAATTAAACTATAGTATTAATTATATTACTACTTAAAATACTAGTTAAGTTTCTTTAAACTTAATTTAATATTACTATTAAAGTAATTAAGGCTAATAATAAGATAGTAATAGTTAAACCTAAAGTATAAAGATACTTAATATAAAGGGCTATAAAAAATAAAGTATAATTTTTTTTTTACCTTTTTTAAAATACTATATCTTAACGACTATATAAGCTAGAAATAAAATAAAATATTAGTTTTATAGAGAAAAGGGTATATTTTAATTTTCTAATAAAAAATTATAATATTATATAATTATTAGTATTATATTTAAAGTTAAAGTAGGGGTATTTTTTTACTTAGTTTTTAAAGTCGTATAACTTTTTAATTAGTATTTAAAAAAGTCTATTTTTTTATACTAAGCCTAATCTAGTTAGGTAAGATTATATAATTAAATTTATAGTATAGGTTACTTATATAAGTAACTTTTTAGGATTAGAGGAAAAAAATTAAAAAAATAGAATAATAGTTAGCTTATATAATTAATTACTAAAATACTAGTCTAAGGCTTATAAATTAATATCTTTTTAAATTTTTACTTTTACTCTTCTAAATCCTTTAAAATAGTACTAATATTAGATAAGAGGTATAGGTTAGAGATTGTAAGAAAATAGAAATAAGTGTAATTATATAATATAACCCTAATAAAGGTAAAATTAATGTATAATAAAGTCTAGGATAAGTATATAAGGAAATCTCTATAGCTTATAAGATATAATAAGAATAGATAGATTAATCTTTTAAGATTAATATAATTCAACTTTTATTATATATATTTATCATAAACCTATATAGATCTAAGTACCTATCGAATACTATCTTAAATCTAATAATTAAGAGTCTTACTACCTTAACTAAAGCGAACTGAAGCGAACTGAAACTACCTAAATTAAATCGAATACGAATATAGCTTATATATTACAACGCGATCTAATAGTAACGTTAAAGAATAATACTAATTATATAGCTTAGATAATTCAACTATAATCTAGATGTATAGCCTATAAAGTCTAGGATAAAATCAACCTAGATATAATAACTTAATTAATCCAAGAACTAGAAGTATTACCCCCTCTATTAATTACTAACTATACTCCTAGTATAAATATATAAACTCCAACTAGATAGTCTAAGTTATCGACTACTAGACTTAAAGCCTTTAAAGAGGATCTTAAGTACTATAAGATTCTAGTAGAGCTATACTATAGTAACTAGTATCTATATAAGAAAGAGTAGTCTAGCCTCTAATATATCGTAACGTTTATCTAATCCTTAGTCTCGCTACATCTACTACGCACGTACTATTTACTAGATCTATTACTAAGATAGTAGCTAATAAACCTAAAGTAAACTATTAGTATAGATAAATGTATTAAACGAGAGCGAGCTTGCAATAGATATCTTATCTTACTTAAGCTAATAAGGAACGTATCTAATTGGGATAAATAGCTAGCTGAGTATAATTATGCCGCTACTAAAGCTAAAACCTATAACGTTGTAGAGTTATTATAGATTAACGTAATTACTTAAGACTTTCTAGCAGCTATTAATAAAGTAGTACTAGTATAGTCTATAATCTTTTAAGATAGTAGCTGATTTTTATCTGAAATAACTTAGAAAGAGATAATAAAACGATTCTAAGAGCATATAATAGTAACTTATCCCCTTAAATTAGGGAAAAATATAGCTACCTTTATAGCTAATAATACCTTAGTATATCTTACTAGCCGTAGTAAATCTACCTAGAGTAATAATAGGGACGCCTCTCTTACAGAAACCGCGCTACTTAATACCTAGGGTAGACCCTATAATTAACGTAGTAGTAATACTAACTATAAGCGTCCTTATAACTCTAAGACTAATATAGTAGATAGAGTATAATACCCTACTTGCGGTAAGCGTTATAAACTAAAGGATTACTATTATATATACTTAGATATAGCCCCTAAATAGTAGTAGCTAAATAAGACTCTAAAAGAGCTTATAGACTATAAGCGTAAGAACGATACGACATTCTAAGAGCTTATAAGAGGATAGATAAAATATTATATAGAGTAGTAATATACTCCTAACGTTTAAGACAACTAACTAGAAGGCTAGAGAATCTTATATATTAAAGCTACCTATACTATAATAAACAACTATATTAAATACCTACTATACAACTTATTTATACTTGATTTAGGTTTAACCTACTATATTACAAATGACTATAGCTGAGTATATAACTTTCGCTAGCCTACTTAAGATAATTATATATAGGCCGGTAATATAAAGATATAGGTAAAAGGTTATAGCTCAATTAATCTAATGTTGAAGGATTAATCTAAGGTTAAAAGACTAGTCCTATATAACGTAGCTATATACCTGGATATTCACTATAATCTTATATTATTTCGACTACTCTAGTAGAAAGGAGTCTAGTAGGATACCTAGTTAGAACCAACGACTCTAAATAAGCTAGATAGGATAATAATTAGAGAGCTTATAGAGATCTATAGATAGTAGGTACTTAAGTTTTATCTAGTACTAGAAGCGTCGTACTCTACTTATACTTATACGCCACGAACTAAAAAGACCCTATAGAGAGTAATAGCTAAACTATAGTATAAGAGACTTAGCTATCCTAGACTAGTAGTAATCGAGTACCTCATGCAGTAAGCTTAAGGGGTGCGCGTTAAAGGAGTAACTACTATTGAATGTAACTCCTGCGGTAGAGCTAAGATAAAGAGGTAGGTTAGTCGCGTACTACGAGTAATTACTAAAGGCCTAGGAGAGAGAATTATAATTAACTTCTACTTATATAAGATATAGAGCGTTACTAAAGAGAAGAGTTAAATATTAGCTATAGACTAATACTCTAGACTATAGTAGGACTTCTACTTTACTAATAATAGACTAGCTAAGTTAATTATTAAAATACTATTAAACCTTATTCTCTTCTTAAAGAATTAATATAATATCTTAGTAAAAGTTATTGAAGCTAATAATAAGATTATAATAGTAAAACTAGAAGTCTAACGCTAGCTAAACTTATAAGGTATTATAGTTAAACCTTTAGCTCTAGATATATAAGCTTAAAATAGTAGAGCCAAGCGTACTAGAGGGATTAATAAGGAGAAGTTACGTACTATGCGGCTTAACGCAAATCTACTATAGGAACTCTAGCTAGAGATTATACGAGCTAGAGTCTACCTTTATAACTAAACTCTAATCTACTTAAATAATTAGAAAATACTATATAAGGCTTTCTTTATAGTAGTTGCATGCAATAGAGGTATTACTAAATCTATCTAAAAGCCAAACTTAGCTTATCTAAAAGTATATAGGTATAAAGCGTTTATAATAACTAATAATACCTATTATAGAAAATTAAGGCTATAAAGACTAGACCTAAAAGTATAGATAAGCTATCTAGTTGGATACTAATTATTAAATATATATAGGATCTAGATACTATCGATAGTAAAGATAATTAGTACTTATAACGTTATTTTCAATAAGTATATAATCTTTAATAGTAAGACTAAGGACCTTATAGATAACCTTATACATTAAACCCTATAAGAGATAGCTACTTATATAAGAATGATCGAACTCCTAATACTAAGTTATTAGCTAGAAATAGAGTCTTTCTATAAAGATAATATTAATATAGATATATCAACCCAAATAGATAAAGGAGACTAGCCTAGCTACTACTAAGGAAGGAAGATTATAGATTATTATCCAACTCTACCTCCTTCTCTACTACCTATAGTACTACTAGCTTAGCTAATAACTAGTAACTAACTAGAAACTATAATAACTTACTATAATAACTCTAGTACATTAAAAACTATACTATAGGTAGTAGCCTTTATAGCTAGTACTTAAGTAGGAAACGTTGGATAATATAAAGGAGAGATAATAGATAAAGCTAAGATGAAAAGAATACTCACTAGAGGCTTAAAGCTATATTAAAGCTAACTCCTACCTCTACTAACGTGCTGAATAAACTTAGACAATTATCTAATAGGCGAACTATTTAAATAAGTAGAATAAGATTACTTGGCTAGCTATTAGTAGATAAGATTATAGACTAAAGTACTAGCTAAATCTATTAGACTATCCGGCTAGTAGATACTTGATTATATATAGGTATATACGTATAAGCTTAATAAATATTACTAGTTTATTAAATATAAAGCTAGAATAGTTATTTAAGGAGACTAGTAATAGAACGTTACGTTATAGGATACTTATGCTACTACGCTAGCTAGTCGCTCTTTTTAATTACTTATAGCAATTGCAGCTAAATATAACCTTAAACTAAAGTAGTATAACGTAACTAATACTTTTATTTATGCTGCTATTAATAGAGAGATCTATATAAAGATGCTAAAAGGCTATTAGAAGAAAGGAATATTACTTCGAGTCTAGAAAGCTCTATATAGACTATAAATATCACCTCTCCTCTAGTAGAGAGAGTTTATATTAACGCTTAGAGATATTAGCTTTTAAATAGTGCCTTATAAGCTATACTATATAATTAAGGATAGTATTATTATCTTCTTTTATATAGATAATATTATTATAGCCTATAATTAAAGAAAGATTAAAGAAGTAGAATAAGTAATTAGCCTCCTATAGAAGAAGTATACTATAACTAGAGGAGTAGATCTCTAATAGTTCCTTAGTATAGAGGTTATATAAAATAGAGAGTAATAACTTATCTAACTTTTATAAGCTGCGTACGTGGATAAAATTAGCTAGCTTACTAATAAGTAAGACGTCCGCTACGATACTCCTATAGCTACTATAGAGATTATACTAAACTCGGACTAGGCGACGCTATCTGAAATTAATAAGTACTAACGCAAAATTAGTTCTCTACTATTTGCAGCTGTAACTACTCGTCTAGATATTGCCTTTACAACGTTACGACTAGCACGATTTCTCTTAAACCTAAGTACTAAATATTAGGCAGCTACTAACCGAGTTCTTATATATCTATTAGACTCGAAATAGAGAGTACTATAGCTTAGAGGAGGCGACTTACTTTAAGTAGCTAGTAATATATCGTTTATAGATAATATACTAGATAGGAGAAGCTCGTAAGGATATATAATTAAATTGTTCAACGGCCTTATTGCATAGAGAGCTAATAAATAAGATACTATTATAACGTTAATAACTAAAGCTAAGTTGCTAGCCCTATTATAGGTAGCTAAAGAGGCGATATTTACGTCACGATTAATCAACGAGCTATAAGTTAAGCTACCTACGAGTTACATTACTATTTAGTGCGATAATACGTAAACGATTCGACTTATTACTAAAGAACTAGCTAAGCTTTAGACTAAACTAAGGCACGTTAATATCTATAACTACTAGCTACGGCAAGAAGTATTAGCCGGACGAATCTAAGTTAAGTATACTCTATCTATAGAGATAATAGCTAACGGCTTTACTAAGGTTCTACTATATAATAAATAGGAATACTTTCTTACTCAACTTAGACTTATATAGATAGGAGAACGTTAGGTATTATATAAAGCTCTACTCGACGAAATCTAATCTTAACTTAATAATATATATCTTAGTCTAGCTTAATAAGGGTCTTAAGCTAAAGGGGTGTATTAGATAAGAGGTATAGGTTAGAGATTGTAAGAAAATAGAAATAAGTGTAATTATATAATATAACCCTAATAAAGGTAAAATTAATATATAATAAAGTCTAGGATAAGTATATAAGGAAATCTCTATAGCTTATAAGATATAATAAGAATAGATAGATTAATCTTTTAAGATTAATACAATTCAACTTTTATTATATACATTTATTATAAACCTATACAGATCTAAGTACCTATCGAATACTATCTTAAATCTAATAACTAAATCTCTTAAAACTTGAATCGAATATCTAGCTTCTATTAGAAGCTAATACCTTACCTAATAAGATAGCTACTATCTTAAAAAAAATATTAAAGTAATATATAGTACTATTTATAGAATTAAGAAGAAAAAAGCTATAAAAGTAGAAGATATAAAAAGAAATAAAGGAAGACCTACTAGGGTTTCTAAAAGAGAAAAAAGAGTTATAATAAGAGATATAATTCGAAGCCCTAAGAAGATAAATAAGAGATTAATACTAGAAAATAATCTTAGTATTAGTATAAGAAAGTTATAATATATTTTAAAAGAGGAGGGAGTTACTACTAATATAGCTACTAAAAAGCCTTTAATTTTAGCTAATTTAGCTAAATTAAGACTTAAGTACGCTAAAGAGTAATTAAAGTTAGTAGAAAAAAAAGGATTTAGTCTAGAAAAGATTATATTTTTAGATAAAAGTTCTATATAAAGAGGGTATAGAGCTAGACAAGAGTACTATAGAAAAGTTAGAAAAATAAAGGCCGGACGCTAATTAGTCTCTATAACTAATAAAAGTAAGTTTAAAATAATTCCTAGTAGGCTATTTTATTCTATATTTTATAACGAATTTTTCTATTTAATTAATTTTTTTCTAGCTATAATACTAACTAAGTTATAGCTAGAGATATAACTATCTTAGTTTAGGGATCTATTTAGATAGGAGGACGATCTTAATTAATCTTTATAAGAGACCCTATAAAGACTTCAACTTTCGATAATAGAAGATATATCTAAGAGGTACTAAATCTAGTAGTTAAAAAGTATATAAAACGCGGTTAGTATTACTATCTCTTTTTACTCTATTATCTATCTATATATATAACTATATATATATATTAGTTATATTTCTAGTTTATATATTAATTATCTGTTTAGGATAGAGATTTCAATAAGATAACTATAAAATCTATAAAACTCACGCTATTAAGAGTTGGTTTAAAAGATATAGAGTTAAGCTCTATCTTTACCCCGCCTATAGCCTAGATTTAAATCTAATTAAAAATATATAGAGTCTACTTAAAGATAGGCTAAATAAACGCCCTAGAAAGAGTTTAGGTATAGGGATTAATTTAAAGAGTATAGAAGCTTTTAGGCTTACTATAATAGAAGAGTAGAATACTATAAGCTAGTAGGCTATAGATAATTGTATACTATTCTTACCTAGAAGGTAAGAGGCCGTTAAAATAGCTAAGGGCTATTAAACTAAATATTAGTCCTATCTAATATATATTTATTAGCTAAACTCTAAAAAAACTAAGTTTCTTTAGAAATATTAATATAGTAATATAATATATCTATAAAGTAAATATATAATAGGCTTTATATATATAATTAATATATATAAAATATAGAGAAAAAGATACTTAAAATAAAAAGTTATAAACCTTTAAATACGGCTTAAAAAGATACCCCTATTTTAGTGAACTACTATAGGTAAGATAGGCTTACTAAGCTATACTACTTTCTTTAACCTAAAAGAGTAAGCTTTTCTCTTTAGAAATATCTATTTTTTATAGTTATAGCTCTTATATTAAGGAAGTTATAAAACTTTAAAAAAGGTTAAAAAAAGGATTATACTTTATTTTCTACACCCCTCTATAATAATAGGAATTAAAGTTAAGCTCTATACTCTAGATATATAAGCCTAAAATAGAGGAGCTAAATACTTAAAGAGTATTATTAAGGAGAAAGCTTAAGTAATATAGTTAGATACTAATCTCCTATAGGAGCTCTAGCTAGAAATTAACTAAGCTACTATATACCTATATAACTAAATACTAAATTACTTAAATAAGTAGAGATTACTATATAAGAAGTTCTTTACTTAGATAGCTAGACTAAATAGAATTATTACTAGTCTATAAAGGCTAAACTAATCTTATCTAAAAGTATATAGCTATAAAGCCTTTATAATAACTAATAATACCTATTAAGGTAAGTTAAGCCTATAATAGCTAAACCTAAAAGTATAGATTAGTTATCTTATTAGATACTAGTTAATAAATATCTATTATATATAGATTCTATTACTTAGGAGAGTTATTAGTATAAGAGATATAGTATTTAATAAAGAGACTATCTTTAATAGAAAAAAGGAGGATCTTATAGATAACTTAATATATAATACTCTTAAAGAGATTATAGTATAGGTAAGATCTATAGAGCTACTAGCTATATTACTAACTAAAACTAAGTCTTTCTATAAAGAAGATACTATAACTCTAGTAGACTAGTATAAGCCTTATCTAAGATATAAGTATAGATAAAAGATAATAGAGGCGTATTCTACGCTACTACTAATACTACTACTAGTAGCGTTTCTTACTTAATTAATTACTTATAATAAGAGAGAACTAGGCTTAACTAAAATAGTTCTATAGGTAGCTACCTTTATAGCTAGTATATAAGGAGGGAGCTTTAGGTAGTTTAATAGAACTACTATTAATAAAGCTTAAATAAAGAGACTACTTACTAGAGGTATTATACTATACTTAAACTAGCTACTACTACTACTAAAGGCCTACTTAAATCTAGAGAGCTATCTACTATATAAGCTATTTAAGGAAGCTAAAAAAGACTATCTTAAAAGCTATAAGTAGATAAAATCTTAGAAGGAAATAAAAGCTACTCTAATTAAATAGTCTAGGTAGTAAATACTTAACTATATATAGGTATATATATATAAACTAGACTAGAATTACTAGCTACTTAAATATAAAGCGAGACTAGTTATTAGAGGAGACTAATAGTAAGATATTATATCTTAAGATACCTATACTACTACGCTAGCTAGGCGCTTATTTCGAATACTTATAGTACTAGCTACTAAATATAATTTAGAACTTAAATAATATAATATTATAAATATATTTATATATATAAATATTAATAGAGAAGTATATATAAGAATACCCTAAATCTATTAAAAGCTAGGAGTAATACTATAAGTTAAGAAAGCTCTATATAGACTCTAGATTTCTCTACTCTTATAGTAAAGGGAGCTTACTAGGATACTAAGAGAATATAGGTTTAGTATAATTATATATAAACTATACTATATAATAAAAGATAGTATAATTATATTCTTCTATATAGATAATATTATAATTATATACTATAGTTATAGAAAAGATAAAGTAGAGAAAGCTACTACCTTATTTAAAACTAGATACTTAATTACTAGAGGAGCCGATTTAATGTAGTTCCTTAGTATTAAAGTAACTTAAAGCTAAGACTAGAAGCTTATATAACTCTTATATGCTTTATATATTAATAAAATTTATAGGCTAGCTACTAAGATTAATAAATAATATAATATACTAATAGCTACTATTAAACTAATACTATAAGAAGGACTAGCTACTCTATCTAAGATTAATAAGTATTAATATAAAATTAGCTTACTACTCTTTACTATAGTAACTACTAGACTAGATATAGCCTTTACTACCTTATACCTAGTATAGTTTCTTATAAACCTAAGTACTAAGTATTAAAATACTACTAATAGAGTACTCTTCTATCTTAAATCTACGTAGGTACGAGTATTAGAAATAGGAAAAGGAGAAATACTTAAAGTAGCTAGTAATACCTTATTTACTAATAATACCCTAAACTATAAGAGCTTATAAGAATATATAATTAAACTATTTAGAGGCCTTATAGTATAGAGAGTAAGTAAATAAGATATAGTAACTACTTTAACTACTAAAGCTAAACTATTAGCCCTCTTATAAGTTATAAAAGAAGCTATCTTTATATTATAACTCTTATAAGAACTTAAGGTTACTTAACTTAACCTAACCTACTAATTATTATTAAATATAATAAAATATAAACTATCTAATTAGTTACTAAAGAGATAGCTAAGCTCTAAACTAAGCTAAGATATATTAATATCTATAACTACTAGCTTAGATAAGAAGTATTAAATAGAATACTATAGATTAAGTATATATATATAGATAAGATAATTATAGATAGACTGTAGTAAAAAAGTTAGGGAGTATTTAATAGATCTATTAACTATTAAAAACTCTACTCGAGCTAGCTTATATATTAGAGTGATTAGGTAATCGCACTAGTACTTAAGAGCTAAGAGCGGTATACTCGTACCGAGATAAGCTCGTGCGCTCGCACCGAGGAGAGCTCGGGCGCTCGCGCAGAGGCCTTTTTGCGATACACCCCCTAGCTCTTAGAGGAACCTAAGAAGAGCTGACTACTAGTACAAGAATAGAGCTCTAAATAAAAGGGCTAGGAAAACAAATAAGGGGGTCCATCTCTACACCGCTTAGGACGTAGGGAGATTAAACTAATCTCGCTATACACGTGGGTATAGGAGGAGAAGAAGGGGTCTATTACTATACTGCTTAGAATATAAGGAGATTAGCTTTATCTCGCGACACAAGTAGGTATAGGAGGTAAAGAGTGGATAAGCTTACTGAGCTCAAAATAGATATTGCAACTCTAAGTACTTACTTGGGTAATCAATCCAGAGATAAGTGGTTATAAGCTAGAGTAGTAGAGCTGCTGGCCCGGCGCTTCAATGAGCCTGCTAGGTTGCTACACGCTGAGATAGGCGGCCGGGTGAGCAGCTTACGCTGTAAAAAGTGTGTGCTAGGATACTGGAGATCCTAGCCTTCAAATCCACCTCTTGAGATCTATATAATCTCTCAAGGTATCCAATACCTGCTCCTTCCAGTTATCATCGCTCGAATAGAGATCCAACTTGAGCTCCTTGAGTAGAGAGGCGAGAGCTCGTCAGGAGCGTTGCGGAGGCCGAGTAGTCGGCTGAGTAGTCGGCTGAGTAGTCCATGGCGGAAGCTCTGAGTAGTCGATAGTGGAAGCTTCTGAGAGTACGATGAGGAGCAGGGAATAGATCGTTACTATGGCTAATTGCTTTGAAGGAGATGCGCAGAAACCGCACGAACCGGGCTCATAACTGTGGCAAAAAAGTCAGGGAGTATTTGATGGATCTATTGACTATTGAAAACTCTACTCGAGCTAGCTTATATATTGGAGCGATTAGGTGATCGCACTAGTGCTTGAGAGCTGAGAGCGGTGTACTCGTGCCGAGATGAGCTCGTGCACTCGCACCGAGGAGAGCTCGGGCGCTCGCGTAGAGGCCTTTTTGCGACATAGACTTATAAAGGTATTACTATTAAATAAATAGACTAAATTCCTTAAATAACTTAGACTTATAGAATAATACTAGTTAACTCTAAATAATACTTAACCCTAGCTAGAAGAGATATAAGGCTAGCTTAAATTAATAATATTAGCTCTAGCTAATAACTAATAGTTTTTAGCTAAGAGGGTATATTAGATTAGATAATAATTAAGATAGTAATTAAGATAGATACGTATATACGTACGCTACTAGCTAAGTAAGCTAAATTCAACTATACTATACTAGCTTAACTATAGGTATCCCTTTAATAGGAGAGCTATAATTAAATAACGCGCTAGCTTAATAAAGGGTAACCCTAAGGTATAAGAGTAATCTAGGAACTTTCTAAAGTATATTAAGAGTAGTAGAAAGAGTAGATAATAGTTAGAATAATTAATTATATTAATCTTTCTAAGTAACCTTTAAATCTAATAATAGTATTAAGGTATACTATTAGTTTATATAGTATAATTCCTTTAACTCTTATAAGTATTAAGTTATCTATCTATCTATTATAATCTAAAGTAATAATTATAGATTACTAAATAGTACTTTATATATTAGCTTAATTAAGAATATAGTTTACTCTAATTCTAGTTAGTTTTAGTAAGTTTATACTACTATAGTATATAAGAGGACTTTCTTCTAAAAATTCTATCTAAGTACTCTTTATATAAGAGTTAGCTTATTAATTATAATCTTTAGAACTTTATATAGGTTTAGGATTAAGTTCTTATATTTATATTATATAAATAATATTACTATCTAGTTAGTCTAGTACTAGTTATAGTTAATATTAGTATTAAAGTAGTTATTAAGTTTTTTATATAAGTATTTCTAGTTATAGCTAAGACCTATACTATATATATAATTTTAAACCTAAGTAACCTATAAGAGCTTAGGGTATTCCTCTAGTATATCCTTTACTAAGAGTACTCCCTAATAAAAGCTCCTTTTATAGGACCTAGACTTAATTATTATAGTATATCTTATACTATAGATACCTTATAATATAATATAATTAACTCTTATATTCTTATATTCCTATAAGCTTATAGTTATAAGCCTAGCCTAATCTATACTTATTTATAAAATAATATTAGATCTACCTACCTATAATACCTTCCTACTTAAAGGTTATTACTAAAAAACCTATCCTATCTAGTAAAGATAACTTTAATAACAAGTTTAACGTCCTTAAGCGTTATATATATACCTAAGGTATCTAGAACTACGTTAATCTAGAATCTACTAACCTTAAGAAGCTTATTAAGGCTCTTAATAAACTAACTAATAATAATACTAGATTAATTATAGTATAGAAAGAAAAGTATAAAGAGTTTTATACTATTTAAGAAAAGATAAGTAAACTTAAAGCTTATATTACTAAAATAATAGATATTAGACTTCTTCCTATCTTAAAACCTTACTTAACTATAGCTATATAAGTTAAAGTCTTATATAAGCTATATAATTAGTTACTAATTAAGAAGAAGATAGAAGTATATATAGCCTATCTTAGGATAAGAAAATATATACCTAAATACTCTAGTATTAAGACCTAGTATAATAACTTTCTACTAGTCTTTAATAAGGCTATACTATACTAAATTCCTAATATTTAGGATTTTCTTCCTTAAAAAGACCTATTAATCGTATTTAATTAAGTTAATAGTAGCTACGCGTCTATCTTAGCTATTAGTATTAAGAATACTAAATAAAGATATACTAAGGCGTAACTTAGTACTTATCCTAGTATAGCTAGCTCTACTATAATTAGTAATATCTTTAATCTAATCTAAGTAGAAGTACTAGTAATTCTAGATAAAGTTACTATTAAAGGACTTATCTCTAACTTCTTCTAAGCTAGCTTCTTATACTAAAAACCTACTAAAGTTAATAACTTAGCTTTTATAACTACTCTAAATAGAGATTAGTCTCTATATAATACTAATACTAATACTAATCTAAATAATTAAAAAAGATTATTCTTAAAGATATAGAAGAATTCTTACTCTTATAAGGATAGAGACTTATATAATAGCTTCTAGAGATTATACCCCTATATCTACTCTATTCTTAGAAATAAGAATTTTAAACTAGATAAGAAAAAGGCGAGTAAAGTTACTATATAGGAGGACTTACCTTAATATACTAAAATCTTAGTAAGTATTAGAAATTAAATAAAGAAAAAGCTAAGCTAAGACTCTTATATAAGCTAATTAAGTAATATAGAGATAGACTTAGGAGACTAGCTATTAGATACTAATTAGCTATACTAGTTATATACTATTTACTATTCTACTTTTAGTACTTAAATATAATAAAGCTAGCTTCTCTACTAATAGATCTTAGATCTAGGATTAAATCTTTATATTACTAATAATACTACTAGATTTATATAGTAAAAACCTACTACTAACTTAGATATTATACTTATAGGAGGAGTAAAAATACGTATCTAAGTATAGGGTAAATATAAGATTAAGCTTAATATACCTAATAGAAGGAGGGGAATAACTCTTAAAAATATTACCTTTATTCTAAGCTTCTTTACTAGCCTTATCTTACTTTCTAGACTCTCTTTAGCTAATATCTACTTTAATTCTAGATATAATATCCTCTATTAACTTTATAAGAACTCTATATAAGCTACTTTTAGTAATATTAGCTAAAGTAGTAGTTACTAGATTATTTTAACCTAAGTTAATTCTAAGTTACCTAATCTATCTTAGCCCTTTACTACTTATATATCTAAATATTATAAAACCTTATATAAGCCTTTTAAAGTTTATTAACTTAGTAGCCTTTAAGTATATATTCTTATAGGCTATCTAGGCTAAGAACTAATTTAATATCTTTTAAGTAATATAACTAGTATTAATAGCCTTATAACTAATCTACTATTAACTATTAAATATTCCTTATACTAAGTTAATAAAGTAATAAAGAATATCTCTTAATAATTAGATAAAGAACGTAGTACCTTAAAACTATTTAAATTATTAGCTATTAATCTAATTAAGCTATACTTAAGGCTATATATTTTCGGTAGGGGATATTTAGGTTTTCGGCGGGGTTACGTAACTATACTTTATAATACGTAGGTAGTATATAGTATACTATAGGGGGACCCTACTAAGCGTATAGCGTATATAGCTATAGAATATTAAAATATCTACTAGCGCGCGATTCTATAGTAAACTATCTTATCTGAAAATACTATCTCTTAGTTCTAGTATTTTAGTAACGTATTAATTCCTAAATTTGCGCTATCTACTACTAGCGTAGTATATACCTAGATTTTACGTTAACCCCTATAATACTATAACCCTATCTACCTACTATCTTAAAAAGTTACGCAATATTCTTATAGGGGTTTATTTAGTTAGTACTCGCGTGAAAATAAAGTTTTAAGTATTATAGAGGCTTTAGTAATTAGCTGAAGTTAGGATATAGATACATAGATAGGATCTATATAATCTACAACGCTCCTTTACGCTTACTATATATACTATACTTATATATTACGTTCCCTAAGGCTAGTAAATAAAAGATAGATATATTATTAATATTATATAATCTTAGTTTTATATTTAGACTATAGGTAATACCTTAGGAGGCTAGTAAAGGAAGTTTATATCGATTTTTAGTAGTTTAAGTATATAAAGTTATATATTATACGAATATATATATTAAATATAGCCTACTCTATATCTCTAAGTTTAATATTCCGCTAAGGCACGCTATAATCGCTAGCGTACGTGATATTTATATAGTAAAACAGGGGTATATAGTGCTACGCGGGCATTAAGCGAGAGTAAATAATAATTAAGGATATAGCCTAGTTTTACTCTTCCTAGTTATTATTAACCTCAACCTAATAACTAGGCTACTTCTTCTTTACCCTCTATAAACGTTCTCTAGTAAGTTAGGGAGGTAATAGCGAGTTTAGAGTAATAGTAATCTCCTTTTAGCGTAGTTTTAGGCGCTTAGGCATACGCTACTAGCTAGCTAATGTTTCGCTTACTAATACGTGATTATTAGATATAACTTATCTAATTTTAGGTATATTTTAACTAGGTAAGGCGTTATAGGGATTTATCTAGTAGCTTAACGCCTATACGAGCGTTGTAATAGCTATTAACTATTTACTATATCATATACTATTAACTAGAGTAGTTAGGAGTAGTTTTAATAATTTTCTATAACGCTTTTTCTATACTATAGGAGTACTCTATAATACCCGTACTCGCTTAATATAGATACTATAGCGTAGAGGGATAGGTTATAAGGCGTTAAGGGGCGTAATAGTTTAAATAGGGGCGGCTAGTTTTATAGTAGTTAAACCCTTAGGCCTCCCTTTTACTAGTACAACTATAGGGTCTTAAGGTATAAATAGTAGTAGTAGTAGGTTTAATAGTAACGGCTAGTACTACTAGTACTACTAGATCTTATCTAGATATATAATATAGTCCTCTACTATAAACTTTTAGTATAATATATAGTAGTAAGGTATACTATATTTCTAAGTAAATGTATAAGAGTAAATTAGCTTATATAACTCTTTATCTTTAGTAAGTTTTACCTATACTAGTAGGTAGTCTAAGTATTAAGAGGTGACTATAAAATATAGGGCGCTAAACTCTATTATTTCATAATCTCTTTTAATAGTAGCGTAGTTTTAGCCTAATCTCTTATTATATTAACTCTACTATCTAGTTAATATTATATATATATCCTATAAAATATTATATAGATAGCTAGGAGTTTAGAGGTACTTCTTAAGATAACTATAAGAGCCTTCTAGCTAGGAGGTAGTATTTATACTACGATTAGGGAGGTATTTAGTAAGGTACTTAGCCTACTAAGCTTTAACTAGTATAATATTTTTAGTAATATAGGCTAGAAGCTTAGGGTACTTAGTATATTACTCCTTTATTTTAGCCTACTTTTTATTAAACTCTACCTAAGTTTTATAGCGCTAGATATTATACTAGTAACCTATAAAGGCCTTCCTTTCTACCTCTATCTCTATATAACCTTTATTATTACTACGCTATACCTTCTAGATATCCTACTCTACTATAGCCTTTACTTCTATATAGTTTAAGAGATGCTAAAGGTAGAGCTTTTAGAGTATTTTACCCTAAACTTTACCTAGAACAGCCTTTAGAGATTAATTATTATTAGTTATAAATACCTTTAGCTCTACTTTAAGCTTATCTATTATCTCCTTTAGCGTTTATATAGCCTAGAGATAGGTATATATATCCTCTTTTAGTATAAAAACGTATACAACGTTATAGTTTAAAGCTAAAGGAGTAACCCCTAAGATATATAGAAGAGGTATTTTAAAGTAGTTTATATTATAAGTTATATCAATTAGGAGTACGTTAGGGGTAATGCGGATAATATTAATATACGCTAGGTATACTAAAAAGAGAGTATATAATCTCCTAAACTAATTAAAAGTAGAATACTACTAATACTTTACCCCTAGGGCGTCTACTATATATATATCTCTCTTATAATTATTAAGAAACTTATATAAAGCTTAGACTTTATTAAGGCTACCTAAGGCGTAGCGCTATACGCTCTAGATAACGTTTATTATATTATTATAAGTATAGTAAGTCTCTTATATACTAAGATTTTTTATAATCTCTACTAGAGAGATCCTCTATAAAGTCTAATCCCTTATTTATACTTTTACTTTATTAGATAACTTCCTAAAATACAGTAATAATAGATTATTTATTATTAGCGGATAAGTATAGTTTAGGTATATAGTAACTAGTATAAAAATACTACTACAGCGATATAGTTTAGTACGCTACGGGTAGTTTAATAACTTCTTTATACTATATTTACGTAGTTTACCGTCCTTATTTACTCTCCTAGTTACCTTAGATTTCCTCTTTCTACTATATATACACCTTAAGTATACTACTCGTATCCCCTACTATTTACTATAATCTACCTTATCGATAGTAATCCTATAACTATTATACTAGCCGTACTATATATTAAGTACTAAAATAGTATCCTTGTAGTAGCTATATAAAAGAGATAATAGCTAAGGAGGTTTATAATTAGGGATATACGGAGTAAATAGATTATCATCGACCTAATCTTTAACTAATAGAGTAGCTAGTCTAGTAGATTATTCTACGGGTTTATCTTTACTATTAGTAATAAGGATAGGCTTATTAGTTGGCTTAGGGAGGTATAGTAGGCTAGAGTACTACTATAGGTGTATAAAACTCGTGTTAGAGTAGCTTAAATAAGGAGCTGGTATTTTAATAAGATCTAGTAGAGTAGGAGGTAACTTAGGATATAACTATAGATATAAGTAAAAACTTTAACACGCTGCAACTTCACGACGCAATGTCTAAATATAGTCTTTTTTAGTTCTATAAGCTCCTCTATATATACTCTATAATTTAAGAATTTAAGACTATATAGTAAGATAGTGTACTATACGTATATAGCGTGCATAGATTCAATAAACTTTAAAGTTCGTAGGTTTTAGTATAACGCCGGGCGCGCCCTCTAGTAGACTTAGCGTTAGTAACTTAAAAATATAACGCCGGTACGCGTATAAGATTAACGTTGCGGAAGAGCTTAATGCAGCACGTTAAAATAATAGTTAGAGGTAAAATATAGGGTAATAGCGTACGCGCGCACTAGCTACACTTAAGGCGTTGTATAGTATACTATATACTGCCTACGTATTATAAAGTATAGTTACGTAACCCTACCGAAAACCTAAATATCCCCCGCCGAAAATATATAGCTATACTTAATTACTCTAAGTAGAGATTACTATATCTTTTATATATATAACTTAGTTACTAAGTTTAACTTTATCTATATAATTCCTAACTAATTTAAGGAAACCCTTCTTAAAGTCTTTATTAGGTTAGATTAAGCTATTAAACGCGAATTTAATATCTTTCTAATATTCCTTCTACTAGATAGAGAACGTAGCTATAGCTTTTAAGATAACTCTATACTTAATAACTCTTCTCTAGTATTATATACTATATCTAAAGGAATTTAGCTCTAACTATAAGCTCCTAATATACCTAAGTAAGCTAGTTATATTAAACGCTCTAGTAGAACGTTTATTAAGTTAAGCTAATTAATAATTACTAGTACTAATCTTCTAATCTATCTTATTATAGAAGTATATTAATACTTTAGCTACCTACTTAACTATACTCTAACTAAATTACTTAAATAGAAGATACTATTTTAAGCTACCTATAGTAAGTAACCCTCTCTAATCTATCTATATATATATAGATACTACGTATACGCACTTAATAAGAAAATTAGGTAAATAGATAAACTTAGCCCTTATACTCTAATTAGTTATCTTATAGGATAAGACTTCTATAATATATACTATATATAGCTATCTAAAGCTTTATCTTATAGTTATTAAGGTAAAATTATATATACTAAAGATATTACCTTTAATAAATCTTAATTCTTTAGATCTAATAAAGATCTACTTATATCTAGTAATTAGCTTATAGAAATAATTAATTATATTAAGTACTAGAATATTACTAATAATAAAACTTTCTTATTAGCCTTATCTAAGGAAGAATAGGAGTTAAATACTCTAGCCTTACTTTCTATTATAATACTAGTAACTACTTAGGACCTATCTAGTAGTCTAGCTAACTCTATTATAATACTAGTAACTACTTAAGACCTATCTAGTAGTCTAATAAATACTTATCCTTCTCTAGTCTCTATTAACTCTTAAATATCTAAAGGTCTACTAAAATATAAGTGTAAATATAAAACTAATTAGTATATTTAATTCTTAAATATTATTACTAATAGATTAAAATATACTTATATAGCTAATATAGTCTCTACTTATTAGACTTCTTTTATTACTACCTCTTCTCTAGCTTTTAAGATTAGATTCTATTAATCTTAGCTTCTAACTAAGCTAAGATTCTAGTTAAATATCTAAAAACTTCTAGATATCTTTAAATAAGGATTTATTAATATCTACTCTAAGGAGCTAAATATAATCTAATATAAGTTAACCTATATTAAATATTATATCTAAGAACTTAATACCTCTACTCTAGAGATCCTTCCTCTTATATAGGTATTTAAGTATAAGTTTAACTTAGATAGTTATCTTCTTAAGTATAAGGTATACGTCTATATTAGAGGCGATCTTTAAATAACTATTAAAGATACTTATATAGCTACCCTTACTATCTAAATCTTTCGCGCCCTTATAGTAATTACTACCTACTTTAACCTAGAGATTAGATAATATAATACTATTAACGCGTTTATAAATATATTCCTTTCTTAACTAATCTTTACTTATTAACTAAAAGGCTTTAATAATAGACTTTATATCTAGGAACTATAGTAAGCTCTATATAGTCTTAAGACCTCTCCTATTCTTTAGTATAAAAATCTTATATAAACTCTTTAGTCCTTTAGCCTTACTCTAGTCCTTAACTATAATTATCTCTAGAAAAATAATTATAGAGGGTGCAACGAAAAAGAAGTAATCGATTTTTTAACCTTTTTAAAAGTATTATAACTTAATTAATATAAGGGTTATAACTATAGAAAATAGATAATTGTAAAGAGAAATGCTCGGCCTTTTAGATTATATAAAAATCTATAGCTTAGTAAGCGTAGCTCGGCTATAGTAGCTCACTAAAATAGGGGTATCTTTTTACGCCGTATTTAAAGGCTTATAACTTTTTATTTTAAGTATCTTTTTCCTATATTTTATATATATTAATTCTCTATATAAAGCCTATTATATATTAGCTTTATAGATATATTATATTACTATATTAATAGTTATAAAGAAACTCGGTATTTTTAGACTTTAGTTAATAAATATATATTAGACTAGACTAATACTTAGTCTAATAGCCTAGTAATATTTTAATAGCCTTATACCTTCTAAATAAAGATAGTATATAATTATCTATAGACTACTAGCTAATAGTATTCTACTCTTCTATTTTAGTAAGCTTAAAAGCTTCTATACTCTTTAAATTAATCCCTATACCTAAACTCTCTCTAGGGTATTTATTTAGCCTATCTTTAAGTAGATTCTATATATTTTTAATAAGATTTAAATCTAGACTAAAGATAGAGTAAGGATAAAGCTTAACTTTATTCCTTTTAAACTTATCCTTAATAGCTTTAGTTTTATCGATTTTATAGATATCTTACTAAAATCTCTAGCCTAAATAGATAATTAGTATATATTTTAGAAATATAACTAATATATAGATATATATATAAAAGAAAAAGAGGTAAAAAAGAGGTAGGATTACTTACTATATTTTATATACTTTTTAACTACTAGATTAAGTACCTCTTTAATATATCTTCTATTATCGAAAGGTAAAGTATTTATAGAGTCTCTTATAATAATTAATTTAGATTATCCTCTTATCTAAATAGATCTCTAAACTAAGATAGATTTATCTCTAGTTATAACTTAGTTAGTATTAAAGTAATAAAAAAACTAATTAAATAAAAAAAATAGTAATAGAAAATAGAAAAAAATAGTATACTAGGATTTTTTTTAAACTTACTTTTATAAGTTATAGAAACTAATTACTTTCTAGTCTTAATAGAGCCTATTTTTCTATAGTATTCTTATCTAACTTTATACCCTCTTTATATAAAGCTTTTATCTAAATATCTTATTATTTTTAGATTAAATTTTTTCTTTTCTACTACCTTTAATTACTATTTAGTATACTTTAGTCTTTAACTTAGCTAATTTAGCTAAAAATTAAAGACTTTTTAGTAGTTATTTTAGTAGTAACTCTCTTCTTTTCTAAAAAGTACTATAACTCTCTTATACTAGTACTTAGATTATTTTCTAGTATTAATCTCTTATTTATCTTCTTAGGACTTTAAACTATATTACTTATAATACTTCTTTTTTCTCTTATAGAAACTCTTATTAATCTTTCTTTATATCTTTTTATTTCTTCTACTTTTATAGTTTTTTTCTTTTTAATTCTATTAATAGTATTATAAATTATATTAATAATTTTTTTTAAGATAGTAGCTATCTTATTAGGAGAGTTATTATCTTCTATTAGAAGCTTAATAATTAATCTAAATTTTAAGAGATTTAGTACTAATATAAAGAATTTAGTAAAAATTTTAAAAAATCTTAATTTATTAGCTATAGACTAGTATTTTAGTAATCTATTACGTAAGCTAACTATTAATCTACTTTTTTTATTTTTTTCCTCTAATTCTAAAAAGTTACTTAGATAAGTAACCTATACTATAGATTTATATAAATAATCTTTACTAACTAAACTAGGATTTATTAAAAAATTAGACTTTTTAAAACGTTAATGAAAAAGATATACTACTTTAAAAAATAAGTAAAAAAATCCCGCTACTTTAACTCTTAATTTAATTATATAAATTATATATTATTACTAACCTTTTAATAAAATATTAAAATATACCCTTTTCTCTATAAAATTAATATTTTATTTTATTTCTAGCTTATATAGTCGTTAAGATATAGTACTTTAAAAAAGATAAAAAAATTAATTACTTCTTTTTCGTTATATATCTCTATATAGTAATATATATAGTTATTCCTTATCTAGAAGAAGAAGAATAACTATAAGATAGTATTTAAACTACGCGAAGAAGGAGTAATAATAATACTAGGAGTACTCTTTAAAGAATCTAATTATATAGAGATAGATATATTTAATTTTAATAGTATATTTAAAATCCTCTACCTTAATAAAAATAAGTACTATAGTAGGATCTTTAACCTCTAACTTATATAAGAGATTAAAGGAAAGATAATATAACTATATAAGAAATCTAAGCTAGTACTTATAGGGTACTTAGATACTAGTAAGAAGGAAATCCTTACTTAGTCTCTAATAATCTAGTAGATAAGCTAGAAACTAATACTAGTAATAAGTATATTACTAATATCTATATATAGTATATAGTATAAATATAGGGATATTACTTAAGCCTATATATAATTAAAGGATAAACTTCTCTATATACTATATATAAAACCCTTAAAGAAACTATAGAACTTATTTCTACTAAATATAATCCTATATATTATATAACTACTATATAGTATAGTAGAATTAGGCCTATATTAGTTTAAGACCTATTATAACTATTATAATAATAAACTAATAATAAGAACTTTATTATATAATCTATATCTATTAATTATAGATAAGAGATAAAGTATATTTAGGATTACTAGTCTATAAATAGATAATATACTTAGTATTATTACTCTAACCTTTATATAGAAAGAGTAAGAGGAACTAGATAAAGTAAAGTTCTATATAAAACTAAAGATAATCCTATCTAAAGACTAATCTATTAAACTTAATAAAGAGAGAATTATAATAGTATAAGATAAGATTAAACTTATATAGAAAGGATAAACTAGTAACCTCTATATAATAGACCTAATAGTATAAAATACTACCTAATAGTATATTAAATAGAGAGCTAGAGGTATATATATTATACTAGTATACTAACTAAAAGTAGTATTTAATCTATTAGTAGCTATATAGATAATAGTACTATCTATAGAGGATATTAATACCCTTAATATATAACTTTAATAGTAAATTAAGAACCTAGAAAGAGGTCTAATATTTATTCTACTATAGCTAGACTATATAAAACTATTTATATTTATAGATAGATTATTTATAAATAATAAGAACCTTAGCTCCTAGATTATATTTATTATTATTCTAGTAATAGAGTACTATATAAATAATTGTTATAACTTTAAAATCTATAGTAATATTATATACTAGAATTCTATTAAATATAAAAGAATTATAAGAAGTATTCTTATAAGTAAGCTATATAGAATAGTAAATAGCTTTAATAATACTATTACTATTAGTATAATACTATAATAGATTATATAAATACTCTAATTACCTTAGGTTCTAGTAGTAGTATATTTAGATATAAAATCCCTATATAATTACCTTATAAAACTTAGTATAATAAATAAGAAGAGACTTATAATTAATATTATATCTCTTTAGGAATTATATAAGAATAGGGAAATTATAGAAGTTAGATAGATTAATAGTAAAGATAACCTAGCTAATATATATATAAAGAAAATACTAAACGTAGTAATTAAGAGACTTATCTTAACTAATATACTTAATATTAAAAGGTATTTATTAACTAACTTAAACCTATATATATAGAAGAGAATTCTCTACTAGTATAAGGTACTATATATAATATACTAAATATATCTCCTTTATTAAATTTACTTTCTTTTTACTTATTTTTATATTATATATAATTATAGAATATATTGAATAGGGAAAGAGTAATTGTATATTAGATATTATAGAAGAAAAAAAAGGAAAAATAAAGGAAAAATAAAGGAAATCTAACTAATATATAAAGATAAAATATTAGGAGAAAGGAAAAATAAAGAAAAAGAAAAGAAAAATAAAGGAAAAATAAAGGAAAAGAAAAGAAAATCCTCTTCTTTCTACTCTCTTCCTCTTCTAGGGGACCCTTATATATAGTACTAGTACTATAAGCTATAGCTCTACTAGATATAGGAGCTATAGGCGCCTTTCTAGATACCTAAAACTATATAATATTCTAGAAAGAGTAGAGCCTTAGTAGAACTACTATACTAGTAGGCGTATATAGTTATAAGATAACTATAGCTCTATATAAGAATTATATAGAAATAACCCTTATACTAGATAAGTTTAGTAACCTAAAGGTTAAGATTTATATTAGTTAGTAGTAATATAATAATATTATAGGATAGTATAGCTACTATAGTTCTCTCCTTATCTTACTATTAATTAGTATAAAGGGAAAACCTAATATATAGTATCTAAATATATATATTAATATATAAAGATACTAATAGATAGTAATTAGCTATCTACTTAGTAGGTAGTATTACTAGTATATACCTACCTACCTAATATATAGCTAAATCGCCTAGTAACTTATTAGATACTAAAGTAGTATTATTACTACTACTACTAGAGGAGGTATTAGTAGTATATAAGATAAAAGATATCTTCTACTATATCTATTAGTACTATATAGACCTAGAAAAGAAAAGTTACTAGAAATTATTAATATATAGTATAGTAGTAGTAGTATTATTATTAGTATTATTATTACTATAGCTATAGTTATAGTTATAGTTATAGTTATAATTATAGTTATAGTTATAGTAGTACTAGTACTAGTACTAGTACTATCTATTATAAGTTAGTACTATATAAAGAAGAAGGTATCTCTCCTACTAAGAAGAGATAAGAAAGGAGTAATAATTATATATAGAAGTAGTAGTAGTAGTAGTAGTAGTAGTAGTTAAAGGAGGAAAGAAAAGAGTATTAAACTAGAGAGGGCGACCTAAATATATACCCCTAACTTCTATATATAATATAATAATATTATAGTAATATTATATATAGTAAATAGGAAGGAACTATTAGGGTATAGGAAGCTATTAATTATATAGTATATTCTAATAGAAGGAACTAACTAGGAGACCTAAAAACCTAAGGGACCTACTATAAAAATAAATATAATAATACTCTACTCTATAAGTAATTTTAGATAGACTACTATTTCTTCCTAGATTCTATATATAACTAATCCCTAGTATATAGGTATTAGGAATAATAGGCTATATAGTAGAAGATACTAATAAGTAAAGGAGAAATAAATTAGATAGGAGGAACTAAGAGGAAGGGGAAATATTTAAGAAAGATAAGAATAAATTAATAGGAATATATAGAAGAGGATAAGTACTATATACTAGCTATAAAGGTATAAAAAGAAAAAGTTACTAGTATATATAGTAAGAGCTTCTAGTAAAGGAGTAACTAGATATATAGGCCTATAATCTATATATATAGTTCCTCTATATAGATCTTAGATTAATTATATATAGAAGAATAACCTTAAATATATATATATATAGATCTAAGAGTTTATACTTAATCCCTATATAATATTATACTAAGCTTATTATATATATTCGCGCTATAGAGGAAGCCTATAAATAATTATAGTATATATATAGAATATATATATAGTATATAATATATATAAATACTCTTTTCCCTTTTTCTATATAGTTTAAGAGCTTTTAATAAGATTATAATAGAAGCTAATAAGAATATTAGCTAAGAGGAGAAGCTCTATAATAGAGGCCTAGATCCTATACTAAATAGGACTAAGGGTTATACTATACTAAGCTTCTAAGAAAAAGCTATACTATATCTATATATAAAAGATATATTACTTATAAGATAGCTTTATAAGTATTATTCTATTAATTAATCTACTCTTTTTAAAAGATATCTATTATCTCTTTACTATCTATTATAACCTATAGTAAGTAATATTACTTTTTAGTTACTACCTTATATATATATCTATATAGCTTTAGAATTAAATAGTTTAGAAATTTTAATTTATTAGTACTTAGTTTATATTACCTAATAAAAATTTATTAGATATCCTAATAGTAATAGTTTACCTTAATCTATACCTAATTTAAGTAGATATTTATAAAATTAAGCTAAGTTAGAAAGTATAAAATTATATAAAATTTCTAATATTAACTTTTAGTCCAATTTTATATAAAATAATATACTTAGGTTAATTTTAGTTTTATATAAAACTATATAAAATATAATATATTTCTATATATTACTAATAAGGTTTTAGATAAATTAAGCTAATTAGATAGCTTAGAGGGCGAATAGGAGGACGATTCAAGCAATTGAGAATACAATACTACGCTAAGAATCACTAGATCTATTACTCTACCTATTACTCCATCAACCGTGTCAACCAATCAATATTGAATCAATCAGCTCAATCAATTCAATCAATTCGGACCTCTTCTTCCTTACCCGTCAACTCAACCAATCGAGAGGGGTCAGTTGATTGAGTTGATTGAACGGAGGCCATGCGATGATGGCGGCGATACGACTGGTTCTGACGCGGCTGATTCTGATCGTCGCACTCTTGCCATATACCGCCAGCAGGACATGATAAGACCGATAATCTACGCAGTACGCGCCGGGAAGGTTTTCGGACTTGCCGACGTTGCGAGCTACAATTAGAGCTTGTCAGTCGCCGACATCGCCACAAGAAAGCAACACTCGTGAATGGAATAAATACTTACAGGAACTCGAAATCGGTATCTTCTGGATACGTTGACCAATAAGGAAGAGGGGTCTGGAACCGCACGCTGCCCTTGCCCAAGTCGATCAATTCGTCTGGTTCTTCGTCTGCTGGCTCTTCACCGTCCTGCTGACCCCCTACAAATGACATCCCTAGCTGCATACCAGGTCTCGCAACATTGTCCCAATCTTCTTCATTGATGAGGTACCAGCGCTTCTGTGGCGTGGCTGAAGGGATAAATAGCCATATGGTTTCCTTCAACACTGCTGGGAGGGCCGGAGTCTCTTGGAACGCATATTGTAAGAACGCCATCAACCCCTCAAGTTCGTTAGCAACCAGGACGGAGCAAAATTTGTACGATGTCGACTTACTTGGAATGACTTGCAAACTTCAAGGGGGATTGGATACCGCCTACCAATAGCATCTTGGAATCGTATCGGTTTCTGATCCCATGGGTCATCCAAAGCGGCACCTATACGTAGCTTCACTTCTTCAGTACTATTCTGTAGGTGCAGCGCAAGTCTGTCGTTGCCCTTTTGAAATTGCTGGCTCACGTCTTGCATGGCTTGACTACCGGACTGTTAGCGAATGAGAGATCATCAAATGGCCCTCCTAGCTCACCTGTTTAATATTTGTAGGACTACACTTAACGTGAGGAAACAGCTATGCAGCCCCCTCCGAAAAGCGTGGATCTTGTTCTTCCCGGACAGAGTATATGGGACCCGCTTCCAAAACTTAACAATGCTCTTCACGCCATCCTTCTCAACCGCACCAGTCGTATATTTCGCAACGAAAGCATCAAATTTCCTCAAGTCCTTCAGCCCTTCATCTAGAACGCTTCTGAGTCGTTTCACGTCCTCTCTTGTGACGGGCGTACCAGCTGCAATAGTTTGCTCCAACAGGGAGAGGGAGTCCTTGAACAGATTTAGCTCTTTCTGCGCCTCGCGAAACTCTTCGAAATCTTCCGATGCAATGTCGACAGCCTTGCCGACTTTGTACAGCAGGTTTGCGAGGGCGACAAAATCGCTGGCGCTGAAACCGAAGGCGGGAATGGGCATTGTGGATTATATTAAGAGTCCCGAGGCAATATAAAATACTGTAGACCGATAATGCGAGAGACATGAGAAGTAAAGCATACAACCCTAAGTTTCACAGTCTGACTGTTTTTGCCAAGAACGCCACTAGCGCACAGCCCAACGTACCCAACCACGCGGCGGACAAAATAAAGCCGACACCAAAACGCTTAGCGGTCACGCCCCCTACTAAAATTTATATATAGAGCATAATAGAGTTACTTTTAGAGCTTATTTTTAATCTTATATTATTATTAAAGCTATAGATTTATATAGGGTAGCTATCGCGATTAAATTTTATAGTAGTAAGCTATAAGGTAAGCTATTTAAGAACTAAGCTCTATACTTAAAACCTAGTTATTCTACTATCTATTTATATATAAGTTTATAATCTTTCTAGTATAGAATTAATATACTTATTAATAAAACTTTAACTAACCTTCTACTAGCCCTTATAGGTAAGCTTATAGGTCTTAAACTTATCCTAATATAGGTATTTTTTAAGGTATTACTTTAGTAACTACTAGTAGTTCTCTATAGGAGATAGATCTAGTAATAAAGAATAGTTAAAGTATAAATCTAGCTTTTTTTTTTCCTTCTAGTAAGTAACTATATTCTTACTAGAGCCTCTACTATACCTAGAGTTATTATCTTCTTCTAGAATAAAGGTATCTCTATACTTAAGCTATAGGAGAATAAGAGATTCTAGAATCTAATCGCGATATACTATAAGTATAAGCTTACTATTCTAATTACTAGGGACTTTATAGAAGTTAAGATCTAATTTAAAGTTATATCTAATAACTACCTAACTATATATACTCTTAAAGTATTTATTATTATTTTAGTAAAGCTATTCTTATATATAGTTACTATAGTATCTTTCTCCTAGCTTTCTAATAATCCTTATCTTATCTTAAAGTCCTATATACTAGTATACTTTATTAGAGAAGTATATATCTTACTAGTCTACTAGCTCTAGCTTAAGAATTAGTATAGTTTTATAGAACTCTATATACTTCTTTATAGAGGTAGTAGAGACCTAGCCCTTTAAGTAAGCTATATATTTATAGTAGTTAAGAGAACCTATAGAGCGCTTTAAGGTCTTCCTAGATACTCTAAAATTAAGCTTATAAGAGAGCTACTCCTATATAAGTAGGTAGATATCCTAGCTAATATTCTAGAGGAAGTAGTTAGCTTACTTAAGCTATTTTAGAGATAGTAGAGATAGCTACCTATAAGTCTCTAGTTTCTCTAGGTTATTCTAAAGCCTCTAATTATTAGCTTAATTTAGCTAGCTAAGTATCTTATAGCCCTACTACTAAGAGATACTATAAAACTTAAAAAGGTTAGTTTTAAAGTACTCTATACCTATAGTATTATTAAACTCTACTACGCCCTTTATTCTAGCTTTTTTAGGTATATTAAAGTAAGGAATACCTCTATTATAGTTATAGTAAGGTTACCTAACCTTAAACCTATAGAACCCTATAATAAATACTAGGATAATAGGTTATATAATAATATAGATTATAACCTTAATATATAACTAATTTATTAATTAGTAACTATAAATTAATAAATTACCTATATAACTAATTCGCTAATTTATAACTATAAATTAACTAATTACTATAAACTCCTTAAGTATATAGGCGTACCTTTTACGTATAGATAGGAACCTTATAGTTAAGACTAATAACTTCCTTACTTATTACTTTCTATAGTATTATAACCTTTATAAAGCTACTTATCTACCTATACTAACTATTAACCCTTATACTATACTTATCTATATCTCTTCCTACTCTAGCTCTAGTATTCCTACTACTCCTAGTAAGTAGTACCTACTATACTTTAACTACTTAAGTTTAGGAATCGTAAATATAGCCTAATAAGGAATAACCTTAGAAGGAACTACTTCCTCTCTAACTATAAATAATAAAGATATTAAGGTATAAAGGAGAAAATAGTAATTACCTATAAAGTACTAAAGAGAATTAGAGAATACTTAGAATATTATAAGTATAGTTATTATAGCTTTAGAAAAGCTATAAAGCTAGGTACCCTAGAGAAGTTTAATAGAACTTAATATAAACTTTAAGGATTCTTAGTAAATATAGCTATATATATCTATTAATATAGATAGGCTATAGATAGACTTAGATAAAGTATTATTTATAGCTATATATCTAATAGAGAGAGTTATAGACTAGTTTAAGACCTATCTATAAGAAAGTATAGGCTAGAAGATAAAAGAAGCCTAGAGATAGTTCTATATTTATAAGTTATAATACTTTAAAAGTCGACTAAATCTTATTTAAAGATATTAATTAAAGTAAATAGCTAAGTAAAAGCTATAATAATAATATAAACTAAGTTAACCTCCTAATATACTTTAGAATTAAGTATTAGTAGTCTATATAATTAGGGATAGGAAGCCCTTATATTAAATACTATAAAGGGCTTAAACTATAAATTATATAAATTAATCTACTTAAATCTACCTTAGGACCTACTAAGTATAATTAGATAAGCTATTACTATTAATAACTACCTTTACTATAGTAAAAAGAGTTAAAGAGATAGTTCTACCTAGATAGAAAGTTATTATAGACTAGAACTAATATAGTTAATAGTAAATAATAAAAAACCTAGATTTATAGCTAAATAATATAAACTCTAGAAAAAGGTATACTTTAAATATAAGAAAATAGATATAAGTAAAAGACTACTAGAGTAAACCTAAAATATAGAATACTAGAGCCTAAAGTAGTAGTAACTAAAGAGGAAAAGAAACTAAAGGAAGAAAAACTCTAAAACTTATAGCTATAAGAGAATATAATAGCCTATACTAGACTATATATATAGAGGATATATATAATATATACTATAATAGTAAGGTATATAGTAGTTACTAGCTATAAAAAATAGGCTAGTAGTAACCTAAATAGGTAAAGGAAAATAGCCTATAAGACTAGTATAGGAAGAAAGCTTATCTATAGAGAGTAACTCTAATAGAGCTATACCTACCTATATAGAGTAGTAGAGTATAGAAGAAAGAGATCTAGAAGAGACTCTTAGTATAAGAATAAGATAGGATAAAGTACTACCTTAAAACCTATATAAAAGGAAATACTAAATATATAAGAATATAGGTATAGTAGAAAAATAAGATCCTATACTAGACGTAGATACTAGCTATATAGAATCTATAAGATTTAGAGAGAAAGAAGGAAATAACTATTCTATAAGATAACTTATAAGGAATAGAGATATAGATAATACCTAAAACCTACTTCTTAAAGTTTTAAAATAGATAGAAGTAAACTTTATATAAAGATATACTACTAGATAAATAAATATAAGAAGAAATTATATACTAGTATAAAAGTAGATAAAACTATATATAACTATACTATAGTATAAGATAGATCCTAGTAAGTAGTAACTATACCTAAAAAATACCTAGAAGAATAAACTCTTCCTAGAGATAATAAATAACTAGATATAATATATCTAGTATACTATAAAATAGTATAGGCCTTATATATCCTAAATAGATATATAATATATATAGGAGTAAAAGGACCTATAAATAATACTAATTAGAGAAAATAAATACCTAATAATAATACCTATCCTAGTAGAAGAAATCTATAGATAGAGAGTATTAGAAAAATAGAATAGACTAGGATACTTAAGAATAGAACTAGGACTCCTACTACTAATTAAATATATCCTAGGTTAAGTATAGTATTACTACCTATAGAATAAGTATCTAAAATATATCTAGATAAGATTAATACTAAATACTAGCTAAGATACTATAATAGAGTAAATTAAAGTAATCCTAAAGACCTATATATCTACCTAATAGGTAATATAGAAATATTAAAATAAGAGTAATTATTAATAGTAGAGTAATAAGGAATTTTACCTTATAAAATTTTATAAAAAAGTATAAAGTACTAACTATTATAAAAAGATACCTATAGATACTTTATATAATAGAAGGAGAAGAATTCTAGTAACCTATTACCTATAAAACTAAGGAATAAAGTTAACCTTATAGGATAGAAGGACTAGTAACCTTTAATATAATAGATATTAGTATAAGTAAGATATTATCTTAGAATACTTAGCTTAATAGTAAACCTAAGTATTAACTAGAAATATATAGGTTAAATACCTAAACTAATAAAACTAATACTATTAGCTAAGGCTAGCTATAATAAAGAAAGAAATTAGAAGAAATACTAGTAGAATATATAGATCTATAAAGTATTCTTAACCCTAGATAATAAATTACTAGAATATATAGAATAGGACTATAGTATCCTATTAGACTAGATATAAACTAGGAATAGGACCTATCTATTAACTTATAGAAAAGAATTAGTATTATAAGAAATACTAGATAAAGTACTCTAAAAGGATAGATTAGACTATTATCCTTACTAGTAGGATACTATAATATTTATACTAAAAAAAATATAAAGAAGACTATAAGTATATATAGACTTTTAAAAACTTAATATAATTACTATTAAAACTACTACCTACTACTACTAATAGTAGAAATATAAACTAATTAGTATAATTAAAATAGTTTACCTAACTAGATATCTAAAATATACTACTAGATTTATATTAAGAAAGGAAAGAATAGAAATAGTATAAGTATAATATAGACTATATAAGTACTAAGTTATACTATTTAGACTTATAAATATACCTACTACTTCTAAGAATATATTAATAATATTCTAAGACTATACCTAGATTACTTTATAATAGCCTATCTAGATAATATACTAATCTACTTAGAAATACTAGAAGACTATAGAAGTATATATAAATAGTATTAGAAGTACTTAAGGAAGTAAAACTCTACTAAATAAGGAAAAATATAATTCTATATATAAAGTACTACCTTCCTAGGGTTTATTATTAAACTAGGAAAAATAAGAATTAACCTAGAGAAAATAGAAGTAATAAAGAATTAGCTTACTCCTAAAAACCTTATAGATATATAATTATTTATAGGTTTCTATAACTTCTATTAAAAGTATATTAATAACTAGTTAGATAGAATTAAACTCTTAACTAAACTAATAAAGAACGATATACCTTTTAAATAGATATCTAACTAGGAATAAGTATTCTAGGATATTAAGAAGAATTTAGAAAAGAACTAATCCTTTAGATATATAATCTTAGAAACTACTAATAGTAGAACTAGACGTATTAAATAATATAATTATAGTAGTACTATTATAAGAAGATAACTAAGGGAAAAGAAGACCTATATACTATTATATAAGAAAGTTAAAACTAACTAAAAAGAACTATAATATCTATAATAAGAGCTACTTATAATTATAGCTATATTAAGGAATAGAGAATAAACTTATAAGGAGTAATATTCTAAATAATAGTATACTCTAACTATAAGAACCTAGTAGGCTTTAGAATTAATAAAGAACTAATACCTAGATAATAATAATAGGCTTAACTTCTTATATTCTATAACTTTAAGATTATCTATATAAAAGGAATAGATAACCCTAGAGTAGATATATTAAGTAGATAATTAGACTTTAAGGATAATATACTACTATAAAGTAAGGTAATATTTAGGAAAGATAATACTAGAGTACTAGTATATAATAATCTAAGACTAGCTATAATAATAGAACTTATAATAAAAGAATCTAAGTAGATAAAATAAATTAGAAAGGTATAAAAAGAAGTCTTAGAAGAAATAGAGAATAATAAATAAACTACTAAGGAATAAGATAGGCTTATCTAGTCTATAGAAGAATCTATATACTTTAAAAAATAAGAAAGGAATTTATTAGGTAATTCTATAAGTTACTAGTATATAGCTACTAAGAGATTAAGAAAATACTAAAGAGGTTAATAGAAGAGTACTACTTCCTATATACTAGAGTATTAGTTATAAAGTACTAGTAGAATACGTAGACTATTACTATAATAAATATATAAGATATCTACTATATAGAGAACTATAACTAATAGAACTAGTAGAAAGACTATAGAGAATAATCTTACTTAACTTTATAGTTAAACTCCTAAAGTTAAAAGACCTATTAATAAAAGTAAGCTATAACTTAATACTTATAGTAGTATAAATACTTATATACTATATATATTTTATACCCTATCTAGAAGCTTTAAATATAGAATAATTTATATATATAATATTAAGAGATATACTCTTAGAATATAGAATTCTAGATAAAATAATCTTAGATAGAGATATTAAGTTTATATCTAAATTTTAGAAGATAACTATAGTAAAATTAGGAATTAAATTAAGAATATTAATAGTATTTTACTACTAAATAGATAGAGAAATAGAGAGAATAAACTAAACTCTAGAGTAGTACCTACGTATATACCTAAACTATAGGTAGGATAACTAAGTAGTATTATTACTACTAGCCTAACTTATATAATATATTATAGTATAGTAAGATAAGCTTAATATCCTTCTTTATAAACTATAGATTTAAACTATAGTAGGGTGATACGAAAAAAAAGCCTAAAAAAAATTATAGTTTTTAACTAGTAATAACTCTATAAATAATTTAGCTAAAAATATAAGTAAATAAGAATTTTAAAGAGAAACTCTAGTTCTTTAATTTAGCTTACTAAGACTTTTAATTACTAAGTAACTAAACGCTAGGATTTAAAGTATTTAGAGGACTTTTTTTTAAGCTAACTTTAGCGTTATATAGTTTTTTATTTATAGTATCTTTTTCTTATATTTTTTAATATTAGTTTAGTATATATAATATTATTAATATATTTTAGTTATATATAATTCTAATTATTAAAAGAGTATATATTTAGTAAAAGGTAAAAAGTTAAACTTTTAGTAAAAGATTATATTTAATAGTTATAACCTATTACTATTAGTACTTAGTAGGATATCCTTTAGCTAGTATATAGTCCTACTAACGTTTTTCTATAGATAATATATAATTATCTATAGATTCTTATTATAAGGGGTAATAATAAAAAAGAGTAATCGATTTTTTAACCTTTTTTAACTAATTATAACTTTACGAAAAAAATAGCTAAAAATATAAGAGATAGTTAGTTTTATAGCTAAAATTCTCTTCTTTTAGTTTAGCGTATAATATTTATATAAAAGCTATAATATATTACGTAATCTAGTATAGAACTAGGTAGATTTTTTTAGATTATTTTTAAAGTAGTAGAACTTTTTAATTTACATATAAAAAAGTCTAATTTTTTAACTATACCTAATTAGGCTAGAAAAGATTATATAAGTAAATTTTTACTATATATTACTTAACTAGGTATATTTTTATATTTAATTTAAAAAAAATAGAAATTTAAAAAAATAAAAAGCTTACGTAATATATTACTAAAATATTAGTCTATAGTCTATAAGTAAGAATCTTTTTTCTATTTTCCTCCTTTCCTCCTATATCCTTTAAAATAGCCGAAAATCTTTTAAAATTCGAATCTAAAGTCTAGCTTCTATTAGAGGCTAATACTCTACCTAATATAATTAGTAATATTCTTAAAAAAGATATTAAATCTATTTATAATACTATTAAAAGGATTAAAGCTAAAAGGAGTAAAAAGGAGGTAGATAAAGGGGTAATTAAAAAGAAGGTAACTCCTAAGTAAAAAAGAGTTATTAAAAGAGATATAATTTAGTCCTCTAAAAAGATTAATAAGAGATTAATAATAGAAAATAATTTAGGAGTTAGTAAAAGGAGTTTATAAAGAGTACTTAAAGAGGAGGGAGTTACTACTAATATAGCTACTAAAAAGGCTATTATTTTAGCTAAATTAGCTAAATTAGAAGTTAAATATACTAAAGAGTAGCTTAAGAAGCTAGAAGAGAAGGAAATTAATCTTAAAAAGGTTATATTTTTAGACGAAAGCTCTATATAAAGGGGGTATAGAGCTAGGTAGGAGTACTATTATAAATTTAGCTCTATAAAGGCTAGAAGATAATTAGTTTCTATAACTAATAAAAGTAAGTTTAAAAAAAATCCTAGTAGTATCGGTTAGCTTACTCCTCTAGACGGAGAGCCGTATATAGGCGTACGGTAGATAGGTAAGGTAAAGATAGATCTCTATTCTATAACTAGCCTCTCTCTTATATAAGAGAGAGGCCTCTATATAGGCCCCTAAGAGTTAGGCCAAATAGTTTATAAATACTTAACTTATTATATATAGATACTAGTAGCTTTTCTTTTTTTTTCAGATAGGCTCTATATAGAATAAGTTATCTATCTCTACTCCTCCTTTTTATCCCCTCTCTATACTAGTAATTAATAATACCTACTAGCTTTTCTACCTATATATAGTACCTCTTCCCTATTAGGTAGATCCTATACTCTATAAGAGTAAGAAGGAGCTACCATCTAAACGCACGGGGTAGGTTATTAAAGTACTATACTATCTATCCCTTAAAGTCCTCTCTAAAATTATCTCTATAGTATACCCCTATTTATATATAGATAATAGTCTCTACTACATACGAGGTTTATTATACCTATATAGGGGCTATTAATATATTAAGGCGGTCTATAAGAAGACTTAGGTCTACCTCCCTCTATAGTATTACTACTAAGATCTAGGTCTTCTATACGAGTTCCTTATACGAATCTATGCGTAGAGGGAGGGTTATAGTAGCTAGAGGTTATAGGTAGACGGCGCGTAGGTAGATAGGCAACGCGTAGGTAGGTAGGCAGCGCGTAGGTAGATAGGTAGCACGTAGGTAGATAGGTAGCGCGTAGGTGGATAGGCGGCGCGTAGGTAGACGGGTAGCGCGTAGGTAGGTAGCATAGGTTAATAGGCGAAGGGGGGGGGGTTAGTAACTATACGATCTAAAGGAGGAGGGCTCTCCTCTATATAGCTACGCACGCGGTAGTATATAGTCCTTCTTCTCGCGTTAGTCGCTATACGATCTAGAGGAGGAGGGCTCTCCTCTACGTAGCTACGTACGCAGTAGTACTTAGTCCTTCTTCTTATATAGGTTAGTTATATAGGAGAAGAAATAGCTTCTCCTCTACGTAGCTACGCACGTAGTAGTTAACTAATTCTTCCTTATATAAACTAGGTTTTATCGTATAGAGGAGGAAAACCTCTTCTATACGAAAAGCCTCCTTACTAATCTATACTATTAGAGGTATTCCTCTCTACGTAGCTACGTACACGGTAGTCTACCTATTAATAGACTAATTAGTATTAGTTAGCTTACTCCTCTAGATAGAGAGCTATACGCAGGCGTATAGTAGATAGGTAAGGTAAAGATAGATCTCTATTCTATAACTAGCCTCTCTCTCGTATAAGAGAGAGGCCTCTATATAGGCCCCTAAGAGTCAGGCCGAATAGTTTACAAATACTTAACTTATTACGTACGGATAAGTAGGCTATTTTATTCTATATTTTATAGTAAATTTTTCTATTTAATTAGTTTTTTAATAGCTATAATACTAATTAAGATATAGCTAAAGATATAACTATCTTAGTTTAGGAAGCTATTTAGATAGGAGGAAGATCCGAATTAATCTTTATAAGAGACCTAATATCTTCTATACCTTTTAATAATAGAAGATATATACAAGAGGTACTTAATCTAGTACTTAAAAAGTATATAAAACGCGGTAAGTAACCTATCTCTATTTTACTCCTTTATATATATATATATTAGCTATATTTCTAGATTATATACTAATTATCTATATAGGGTGGAAATTTTAGTAAGATAACTATAAACTCTATAAAGCTAAGCTAGTTAAGGATTAGTTTAAAAGGAATAAAGTTAAGCTTTATTCTTACTCTACCTATAGTCCGGATCTAAATCCTATTAAAAATATATAGAGTATACTTAAAGATAGGCTAAATAAACGCCCTAGAAAGAGCTTAGAGATTAGAGTTAACGAAAGGAGTATAAAGGTCTTTAAGGAGGCGATAAAGGAGGAGTAGCTAGCTATAGCCTAGTTAGCTATAGATAACTGTATATTATCTCTCCCTCGGCGATATATAGTAGTAAAGATAGCTAAGGGTTATTAAACTAAGTATTAGCTTAGTTAAATATATAATTATACTCCTAAACGCATAAAATCTAAAAGTTTCTATATAATATAAACTAGTAATACGATTTAGCTAAAAGTCTATTATATTATAGTTATACTATAACTATATTATATATATAAAATATAGCTAAAAAGATACTAAAAATAAAAAGTAGTAGCTCTCTAAAGTAGAAGAAAAAAAAAACCCTAACTTTAGAAAGAAATAGAAGTCCTATATATACTTAATAATTAGAATCTAAAATTTTAAAAAGAATATTATAGTTTTTCTCTTTAATAATCTCTATCTCTTATATTTTTAACTATTTTTTTCATTAAGTTATAATACGTTAAAAAACGTTAAAAAATCGATTACTCCTTTTCGCTATTACTCCTCTATATATAAGTACCTATTCTTCTTTTATTACCGTTTTAAAGGATTCTACTACTATAGGAGTAGTCCTTAAAGGAAAATTTCCTTTATATCTTTTAATTAGTCGATCTTTTAATAAACTCTAAACGTTTTCGATAGGATTTAGATTAGGACTATAGGCTAGATAAGGAAAGAGTTTTACTCTATTTCTCTTAAACTAATTAATAATAGTAGAAGTATTACGAAAAGGCCTCTATAAGAGCGCCCGAGCTTTCTTTAGTATAAGTATATAAGCTTATCTTAGTATAAGTATACTACTATTATAAAAAGGCCTCTATAAGAGTACCTAAGCTTTCCTTAGTATAAGTATATAAGCTTATCTTAGTATAAGCGTATAAGCTTATCTTAGTATAAGTATACTACTCTTAGCTCTTAAGTACTAGTACAATTACCTAATTACTCTAATATATAAGCTAGCTTAAGTAGAGTATTTAATAGTTAATAGAACTAATTAATTTACTCCTTAATTATTATAATAAGAAGCTTTATAAATTCTACTATTATCTTATTAATAACTCTACCCTAGTATACTAGTTAGATATTTATAATCTTAGATTAAAGATATATTAACTAGTTCTTTTATAATAATAGAAAAATAGAGTAAAATAGAGTTCTAGGACTTACCTCTTTTAATATACTTTTTAATATACTTATTAAGTACTATATAGATATAGTAAGAAGAATCTAGAGTTTTAGTATTAATTAGGTCCTAAATAAACTCTAGTTCTAATCTTCCTTCTATTTAAATAGCTTCCTATACTTAAATCTTTATTTCTTTACCTAATATAATAGTTAGTAAGATAGCTATTAAAATATAATTTAGAGGAAAAAAATTAAATAAAAAATAGAATATTTTAGCCTATTAGGATTTTTTTTAAATTTACTTTTATTAGTTATAGAGACTCTTTCTCTTCTAACTCCTTTTTTACCCCTTTTTTAGTAATATTTAGGCCTAGCTCCTTTTCTAGCCTCTATACTACTTTTATCTAAAAATATAACTCTTTTTATATTAATTTCTTTATTTTTTAGCCTTCTTAGCTACTCTTTATAATAGTTAACTCTTTTTTTAGTATTTTATTTATTAATTAGAAGCTTTTTATTAGTAATATTAATAGAATAGCCCTCCTCTTTAATAAAATATTATAAGCCCCTAATAGAGATATTAATATTATTTTTAAATAATAATCTCTTATTAGTCTTCTTAGGACTCCTTATTAAGTCCCTATTTAGTTATCTTTTTTCTCTTAAATTTAACTTAATAATCTACCCTTCTATTACTTAGCTAATAGAGGGTAGATTACTATTTTTTTTTCTAATTCGATTTATAGCGTTTTTAATAGATTTATAGTCTTTTTTAAAGATAGTAGTAATAGTAGATAGAGGTATATTAGATAAGTAAAGTAGGTTAACTTTAGATTCGAATTTTAAGAGATTTATCGATATTTATTAAGGATTTAGAGAAGAGAAAAAAAAAAAAGATTAGAAGTTATTTTATCCTTAATAGACTAATAGATTAGTAATATATTAGATAAGTTTAGCTTATATAATAAAGTTATTACTTTTTTCTATTTAAAATAACTAAATAAGAAGATAATAAATATACCCTAAAAATTAGGTTATATAATCTTAACTAACCTATTAAGGATTAGATAATCTAAAAATAGAATTTTATATACTAATAAAAAAGTTCTATTAAGTTGAATTTTATAAAAAAAAGACCTCTAAATACTTTAAGTTATAGCTCTAGTTTGCTTAGTAATTACTAATCCTAGTAAGCTAAAATATAGTACTCGATTTTCTCTTTAAAATTCTTATTTACTTATATTTTTAGCTAAACTATTTATAGAGATATTACTAGTTAAAAACTATAACTTTTTTTTAGGCTTTTTTTTCGTATCACCCTACTATACGTATATATAATATTAATTACTATAAGCTATACTAATATATTATAGGTAGTAAATTAAAAACTACGTACCTACCTACTAACTAGTAATTAAATCCTACTTAATTAATAGCGCTTAAGCTATATATTACTTACCTTAATTAACTTAGTTAACCTCTATTAATATTAATATAGTACGCTACTACTAAGTTAATTTAGTATTTAACTACTCCGCCTAAGGAGTATATATATCTATAGCTACTTAGCTATAACTTCTTTAAACGCTATCTATAAGCTAACCTATATATTAAAAAGATATAATAAAAGTTTTAAGAGTTTAAGAGGCTTAGTATATATTAGAGAGATATCCTACTTAAGTACTTTAATAATCTATATATAATTATTACTAGTAAGAGTATATAGAGTAGTAATATATAGAACTTTAATAAAGTTAGCTTTAGGATAGGAATTAGAGACGCGTAGGATATTATAATACTATAGAGCTTTAAGGTAGCTAAATTACCTTTATTATAAACTAGCCCTAAGATATTTATTTTATTAGGTATATAAGTTATATTAAATATCTTAAAGAGAAGAGAAAGAGTATATTCTCTTTCTACTATAACGTAGTTTACTACTAAGCGCCCTACCCTACTAAGCGCCCTACTAAATACTAACGCGACGCCTACGTAGTAATATAGTACAATACTATAATAAATTACTATATTATACGTAATAGAATAGTATTAATTAGAAGTATCGCTATTATCTACGTCCTCTATTTCTACCTTATAGGTATAGGAGTTATATCTAATCTCGCTATAATGGCCGTAGCGCCTCTCTATACGCACCCTCTTCGTAGGCGTCTTACTACCCTTATAACTACTACCCTCCTTTTTAGTAATTAGGTTAGATACCTTACTAACTATTAGAGTCTCCTCTACGCGTATATACTACCTTTTATAGGTCTTACGCTTTATAAGCGTATTAATAGTGTCTCGCAAGTAGCCTATTTCCTCCTATATTAATACTATATTATAAGCTATCTACTAAGTGCTTTTACTTAGCTACTTAACCTAGAGATCTAATAAACTTACTAGAGACCCTTAATAGTTTTATATATAATTTTAGATTAGCGTTAACTACGCCTCTATCTTATAGGCGTTGCGTAGTATTTTCGCCTCCTAGTTAATAGTACCTAGTATAGGTAGCGTTAGTATACGTAGCTATATATCTAGCTTTAATAGTACTATATTAGGGTTATATAGGACTAGCCTAGCGCCTTAAAACTCTACGCGGATATTCTCTACTATAAATATCTTCTTAAAAGTAGATTTAAAGGCTAGTAGGAAGGTATCTTTATTAATATAGTAGATATAGCTACGTACTAAGAGTAATATCCTATTACTATACTAGTACTTTAATAGCGAGTAGTAGATAACGTTAAGTAGTTATAGTAGGTATAATGAGTAAGATAGTATATAGAGAGTAATAATCTTATTCTCCCTATAGTACTCCTAGAACTCTACTAAATAGTAGCTCTCGTAGCTATTAATAATAAGTAGCCTATACGCCCTAGTAGAGGACGCCTTTATATAGGCGTCGAAGTACTTAAGCTATACTAGCGCAAGGTTATTATTAATCTAGCTAGTAGGAGAGATACTAATAACCTAGTTATAAGGTAGATTAGCGTACTAGGTAGAGATAAGGACTTTACCTATAAAGATAAGAAAGGGTAGGATAATACGCCCTATTATAGTAACGCCTTATACTAGGGTAACCTACTCGCGATTACTAGGCTATAGTTTCTTCTATTTTCTAGGTTTATCTAAGCCTATAACTATAAGCTAAGAGGTTATCTTACCTATTATAAAGCTAGACTTATTAAAATTCTATATATCCTTATCTACGATACTATACTTCTCCTTTATTAACTAAACTAGCGTAAACTATAGATAGATAATTACTAGGTCCTTATAGATAGCTTACTAGTAATTATATAGACGGCTCTAGCGCGTACGCAGCTTAGGCGTACGCTTAATAAACCTATTAACCTAGTTCTTACCTATAGGGTTCCTACTACGCTCTCTTAGTAGTCTATTAGCTATATCTCGTACGTTAGCCTTTAAGAGTAGTATACCTTATAGAGATTTATTAAGTATATACTATATAATTACCTCCTCCTCTAGTTTTATTAGGTGCTTTAAGTTTAGCTTATAGTCGCGTTAGTAGTATATTACGTCGCGTTATTACTATATTATCCTCTAAGGAACCTTATAGACTAGCTTAGCGCGTTATAGGCTTTAAATTTAATTACTTTAGATATTATAGATAGTAAGCTGCACGTTAGCTTTAGTATAGGGTCTTAGAGCTTAGTAGTATTAAGGTATTGCGTATTATCGCTACGTAGGCGTCGCGCTAGTATTTAGTAGGGCGCTCGGTAGGGTAGGGCGCTCGGTAGTAAACTATATTATATACTACTCTAATTACTTAAGCTTAAAGGTTTAGGTAAAGCTAAGACTATAATATACTCCTTTACTTACTCTTCTAGGTATTTTAGTCTTAATCTAGGTTTTAGTCTAGGTCTTAGTCTAGGGTTTATATACTACTATACTATTACCTTAGTATAGTACCTTTATTTACTATATAGGTTCGCTTAGTATATATACTTCTCTTCTAACTACTAGATATTATTTTTAGTTTAGAGTTTATATACTACTATACTATTAGCTAGTATAGTACCTTTATATTACTATATAAGTTCGCTTAGTATATATACTCCTCTACTAATTATTTTACTCTAACTCTTTATCTATATATTCTCCTACTATACTTCCTCTATACTATTACTATTTTAGTATCTAATAGGTTATACTACTTTAATATATAACTAATATTATATACTTACTTTACCTAGCTCCTATAGTATCTTAGGCTAGTAGAGATAATAGAGGTAATCCTTCTTAGCTTCTACTAAGTCTTTTCCCTAGTTACTATAGAGACTAGTCTACTCTAGTAGGTCTTTTCTACTTTTCTAGATAGCTACCTAACTAAGTTATAGCTTACTCCTACTTACTCTACTCTCTATTATATAGGTTAATATATACTTAAGGAGACTCTAGTAATAAGGGCTAGTACCTTCTTTAACTTCTAAAAGATATACTATAAGTATATTAGTTAGCTTACTATATTTAGTAAGGCTAACTATAAGCTAGCTATAGGAATAACTATACTACTTATATAAAAGCTAAGTTATACTATAAGTATAATTTATATCTTTTTACTACTAGTCCTAAGGTATATACTATACTTTATACTTAGGTTTAGTACTATACTAAAGGGTATTAGAATAGAGACTCCTATATTACTAAAAGAGGTACCTATAGTACTAATTACTTAAAGCTTATATATAGTACCTATTACTATTTTATCTATAGTTTTATAAGTTATAGAGAAATTATAAGTTTACTTTATAGACTACTACTAATAATAACTACTCTAGTAATATAGTATATTCTAGCTATAAGAAGTATAAGATATAAGTAAATTAGAGAAGTAAGTAGATAATTAGCTCTAACCCTTTAATAATCCTTTAATAAATACTCCTAGCTAGAGATATTATAGTACTACCTTAGATATCTAATATTTAGCTATAGCTACTATATAAGCTTTCTAGAGTTTAAGTATTACTATAGAAAGGATTATAGATAGACTAATTAGTATTTTAATACTATAGATAGCTACTTTAATTACTTTAAGAGTAATATAGAAGTAGATTATTATATATTCTTTTTATTAGTAAATTACTAACTTATAGTTTATAGTAGAATATTAATATAATTCTAGACTACTCTCTACTTCTACCTATTAGATTAAGTATCCTAGCTACTATAGCTTTAATATACCTTCCTATCCTTCCTACTATACTCTTAAAATACCTTCTATTATATTATAATATATAATATAATATTTTCCTAGAGGCTTTAGTAGGTACCTAGTAGTAAGAGGTATAATTTTATAGATTTTACTAATATAATAAGTTTACTCCTCTTAGTTAAGTACTTATTCCTATACTCTCTTAGTATAGTCTTATTACTATTAAACTCCTACTCTTACTTAGCTTAACCTACTCTCTTAGTCTCCTTCTTATTACTTAGTAGGGAGTATAGGTCCTTAGACTATTAGTACTATTATCTTAAGTATTATCTTAAGAAGCTTATTAAGATTAGGTATTATACTAGTTTAAGGTAGAGAGAGCTCCTTCTATATCTAAGGTATTAGAGGACTTAAGATAAAGATACTTCTTACTTATTAGTAAGAGGATAACTAGATCTTATAATAATTAGGTAGTAATTATCTATACTAAGCTAGTACCTTATATATTATAGTAAGGTTCTAGGCCTTATTTAAAAGGATCTAAAAGTTTATCTATTTTTTTTTTCTTTTACTACTATAGTACTATTATACCTATAAAATACCTCTTTATAAAGGGGTTATATACTTATACTCCCTATAGAGTTTTTAATAATAATACTATCTTTCCTTTACTCTTCCTATCTAAACTAGAGAGGCTATTATAATACTATATATTCTCTATCTATTTTTAAAATAGTCTAAAGCCTTTATATCTTAATATCTTCTAAGATACTAAGTTAGTACTAACTAGCCTTCTATTTTACTAGTACTTAGTATTTTCCTTTTTCTTATATCTCTTCTACTTCCTATTCTCTAAGCTTAGATTATTTTCTTTAAGTCTAAAACTATAGTAGGTTAGTTATTCTATAGTATTTAGCTAGGTAGGAAGTTATTAGCTACTTATTCTATTAAGTCTATATAGATAGTTTTATATAGATTTCCTAGTAAGTCTAGTATTACTTTAAGTAGGAATAGAACTATAGTTATAGTATACTTTATTTATAGCTATCTAGTTTCTTACTTAAGTAGTTTATTTAATATTTTATAAGAAGAACTAAACTTAATCTTCTACTTAAAATCTTTCTACTAGTCTTTATAACTAGTTTATTACTTCTTATTAGTATTATTACGTAAATATAATTATAGCCTAGGCTAGTTCCTTACTAGTTTATAAGTATTCCTTAAATTATACTACCTACTCTTAGGATATTTTTATAGAATAAGAATATCCTAATTTTTCTATAGTAGTACTATTATAAATCTATAAAGAGTAGGTTTATACTAACTCCTATTATACTTAAGTCTTATTATATAATACTAGTTAGTAAGCTAGGAAGTATTTAGGCTAGTCTATTTATTTAAAGTATAGTATTATATATAGTACTACTTATACTTCTTAATTTACTTATTCTATATCTCTATTAGTCTAGAGGTATTATAAAGTAGAAGTAGTTATTATATTCCTACTATTAGTAGAGTATAGTCTAAACTTTTCCTAGCTAGTCTAAACCTTAGTTAGTAATAATAGCTAAAGAGAACCTATAGAAATACTACTATATATCTTAGAACTATTCTATATATACTTTAGCTAATATTAAGATTATAGCTTCTAGCTATATATATTTAGATAGTCTATTAGTAATTACTAGTAGGTACTTTAGTATATTCTTATCTTCTATAGTAGGTCTACTATAAAGTCTATTAAGATTTATAACTAGAAATAATCTAGTACTAGAAGTAGCTATAGGAGTCCTTATTATTTCTATTATATATATATACCCTAAAGTAATAGTAATTATATATAAAGTATATAACGTCTTTAGCTATCCTATCCTAGTAATAGTTACGCTAAATTATCTAAAATATAGTATTCTAGCTAGGTATCTAACTAGATTTAACTTATATACTTACTAAATTACTATTATTATTAGTAGTTCCTATAATAGTAGCTAAGTAATACTCTACTATAAAGTACTCTATAAGCTATAATACTATAGTTCTAATTTATTATATTATATTAGCTTTTATTAAGAAAGATCTATTACTATTATATACTAATTCTAAGTATACCTTATATATAGGGTATTATATTATAGCCTTATTCTAAAGTTCCTATATATAGAAGTCTATAAAGATATAGGCCTCCTCTAAGTACTTACTCTTAGTATCTTATTTTATTATTTTAGCTATATAAATTAGAACTAGGTATATTAATAGTACTATCTATATCTCTATTCCTACTTAATCTTATTTATAATAGCTTAGTATATTTAGCTTAGGTACTAGTTTACTAAGCCTATACTATAAGTAGAATTAGAAGTATAATAGTTTTTCTACCTATCTATATTACTATTCTAATAACTTTTTAGCTATAGTAAAGTACTCTAGGTTCTTATAGTATATTAGGATAGTAAATATAGAGGGGTATAAAAAATAAAGAGTACTTTTTTTTAGCCTTTTTTAAAGTTATATATCTTAATAACTATTATAGCTAGTAAATAAATAAAATCTTAATTTTATAGAGAAAAAGGTAAATTTTTATTTTCTAATAAAAAATTAGTAATATTATATAAGATATATTATTATATTTTAAGTTAAAGTAGAGGTATTTTTTTCCTTAATTTTTAAAGTAGTATAACTATTTAATAAGCGTTTAAAAAAGTCTAATTTTTTTACTATACCTAGTTTAGTTAGATAAGATTATATAATTAAATTTATAGAATAGATTACTTATATAAGTAATTTTTTAGAAGGAGAGGGAAAAAAAAAAAAAATAGATTAATAGTTAGCTTACGTAATTAATTACTAAAATACTAGTCTAGGGCTTATAAATTAATATCTTTTTAAATTTTTACTTTTACTCTTCTAAATCCTTTAAAATAGTACTAAATCTCTTAAAACTCGAATCTAACGTCTAGCTTCTATTAGAAGCTAATACCTCTCCTAATAAGATAGCTACTATCTTAAAAAAAAATATTAAAGTAATATATAATACTATTAATAGAATTAAGAAGAAAAAAGCTATAAAAGTAGAAGATATAAAAAGAAATAAAGGAAGACCTACTAGGGTTTCTAAAAGAGAAAAAAGAGTTATTATAAGAGATATAATTCGAAGCCCTAAGAAGATAAATAAGAGAATAATACTAGAAAATAATCTTAGTATTAGTATAAGAAAGTTATAATACTTTTTAAAAGAGGAGGGAGTTACTACTAATATAGCTACTAAAAAGCCGATAATTTTAGCTTATTTAGCTAAATTAAGGCTTAAGTACGCTAAAGAGTAATTAAAGTTAGTAGAAAAAAAGAGATTTAATTTAAATAAGATTATATTTTTAGATAAAAGCTCTATATAAAGAGGGTATAGAGCTAGGTAAGAGTACTATAGAAAAATAGGCTCTATTAAGGCCGGACGCTAGTTAGTTTCTATAACTAATAAAAGTAAGTTTAAAAGAATTCCTAGTAGGCTATTTTATTCTATTTTTTATACCAATTTTTTCTATTTAATTAGATTTTTTATAACTATAATACTAACTAAGTTATAGCTAGAGATATAACTATCTTAGTTTAGGGATCTATTTAGATAAGAGGATAATCTTAATTAATCTTTATAAAAGACCCTATAAAGACTTTACCTTTTAATAATAGAAGATATATCTAAGAGGTACTAAATCTAGTAGTTAAAAAGTATATAAAACGCGGTTAGTATTACTATCTCTTTTTACTCCTTTATCTATCTATATATATAACTATATATATATATATATATATATTAGTTATATTTCTAGATTATATACTAATTATCTATTTAGGAAGGAGATTTCAATAAGATAACTATAAAATCTATAAAACTAACGCTATTAAGAGTTAGTTTAAAAGAAATAGAGTTAAGCTCTATCCTTACCCTACCTATAGCCTAGATTTAAATCCAATTAAAAATATATAGAGTTTACTTAAGAATAGGCTAAATAAACGGCCTAGAAGGAGTTTAGGTATAGGGATTAATTTAAAGAGTATAGAAGCTTTTAAGCTTACTATAATAGAAGAGTAGAACGCTATAAGCTAGTAGGCTATAGATAATTGTATACTATCCTTACCTAGAAGGTAGGAGGCTATTAAAATAGCTAATGGCTTTTAGACTAAATATTAGTCCTATCTAATATATATTTATTAACTAAACTCTAAAAAAACCGAGTTTCTTTATAAATATTAATATAGTAATATAATATATCTATAAACCTAATATATAATAGGTTCTATATAGATAATTAATATATATAAAATATAGGAAAAAAGATACTTGAAATAAAAAGTTATAAGCCTTTAAATATAGCTTAAAAAGATACCCCTATTTTAGTAAGCTACTATTACTTAGATACGATTACTAAGCTATATATTTTTATATAACCTAAAAGAGCGAGTATTTCTCTTTAAAAATATCAACTTTTTATAGCTATAGCTCTTATATTAAGGAAGTTATAATACTTTAAAAAAGGTTAAAAAATAAATTACTCTTTATTTTTTATACCCCTCTATAGGTAGTATATACTTCTTAATTCTACTCTCTATACTTTAAAGTAGTTAAGTACTACCTTTATCTCCTTATTATAAATAGTATAGTTTTACTATTCTACTATTAATACTATAGAGTAGTAAGTAATAGAGTATAGTACCTCTTTAATTTATTATAATAGGTATCCTCTTAAAGCTCTACTAGAGTAGTCTACCTCTATAACTATCTCTCTTAATAGGTCTTATTATATAAGGATTAGGCCTAAGATAAATACTAACTTTAATACTAAGAAAGTCTTATCTTATTCTTTTTACTATTAGAATAGTATATTCTTATTTATAAGATAGTATAAGGAAGCTACTACCTCTAAAAAATTTAGAATAAACTCTCTATAAAAATTAGTAAATTCTAGAAATACTTAGATACTATATAGTATATAAAGGAGTTCCTATTCTTAAATAGCTTTTATCTTTTTAGAATTTAAGTAGATTACCTTTTCTACCTCTATAATATATCCTAGGTATTTAACTTCTTTTATTATAAAGATACTTTTATTAAGGTTAAAGTATAGTTTAGCTTTACTTAAAAGTTATAGTACTTACTTAACTTTATTAAGGTAGTCTTTTTATAATCTTAATAAGTAGATTAATATATTATCTAGGTATACTATTATAAAAACTCCTAGTATCTCTTTAAGTATACTATTAATATATTATTAGAATATTATAGGTATACCTATAAGCCTAAATAGGTAGACTAGCTATTTAAATAGTTTAAATCTTATATAGAAAGTAGTTAGGTATTTACTACTCTTTATAATCTAGATTTTATAGAATACTACTTATATATTAACTTTAGTAAACTATTTTACTAAGCCTAGTATATATAGTATTTTCTTAATTAATAGTAGAAGATATTAGTCTAGTATAGTAATTTTATTAAGACCTTTATAGTCTATATATAGTCTCTATCTACTTCTTAGCTTCTTAACTAGTAGGACTAGAGCGCCTATAGATATAGTACTAGTATATATCTAACCTTTATCTATATATTTAGTTAACTAGTACCTAAGCTCTAGTATCTCTTCCCTAGATATATTATAGAGAGGGCCTTATAGTAGGTCTACTATTCTTCTATTACTCTTTAATTCTAGGTAAATATAGTAGTCTATATAGCCCTAGTATAGAGGTAATCTATAAGTAGCTTCTTTATTAAATAGCTATATAAAGTTACTTAGTTCCTTAGGTAACCTTATTTCTCTATCTTCTATTTATCCTCTTTTTAGGTTTAGTATAGTTATAATTTCTTTAATACTTATTATATAGTAGAAATACTTTATATTATCCTTCTTTTACTTATATAGCTTTAATCCTACTATTTATAGGTTATAGATTACTTCTATTTTACTTAATAGCTATTACTACTAGTATTCTTTTATAATTATATTACCTACTTTATATATTATTATTATTCCTTAGTCTATATCTAGTATAGCTTCTATATATTATAACTATAGTTTTCCTAGTATTATATTCTAGTTAAGTCCTAGTATTATATATACTAGTAATTATAATTACTATCTATCTAGGTTATAGTATAGGATTACTACTTTAGTAATTACTATACTCTTTAGTAAGCCTACTACTTATTATAGAGCTCTTAGTAGGATACTAATAAATTTAGTCTCTACCTACTCTATAATCTCTTTACTTACTATACTAAAATACTTATACCTTAAATTAACTAGTACCTATATAAATATACTATTATTTATAAATATATATATTTTAAATAAGGGCTTATTTATTACCTATTAGAGGAGTATTATATCCTCTAGGATATTTAAGTCCTACTAATCTAGCTAGTTAATAACCCTTACTAAGTATATCTATACTATCTCTTAACTAAGATTTAGGTTAGGGGGGTTAGTTTTCTAAGAGGACCTTAGTATTTTCCTTTCTAGGTTAGTATAGCGGAGCTATAGCTAAGGTATATAAGGATACTTTATTTATATATTCGCGCGCTATATAACCTATTTCTCTATAGCGTATATAGTAACCTACTATATAGTATTATTAAAATAGGGGGTCTAGGATCTAATTAGTACGCCTACCTATACCTTTCTAGTTTAAGTTCTTTTTTCTAGAGTCCTTATCTTTCTATAGTATATTTATTACGTTAATACCTATTATTAGCGTATCTCTATTACTATCGCGCTTTAGAGCTATTAAGGGTATAATCCTATAGTTATAGTAGTATATTTCTAGGTCTACGGCTATTAACTAGTACGTTACTACTACCTTACTAAATAAGGTATAGGATATACCCTAATTTATTATAACTATATTTATATATTAGTTTAACGCTTTATAGAGTTTAGTAATATAATATTTTTTATCCTAGTAGTATCTACTACTTTTATATATTAACGTTTTAAATTATACGAAAAATTTAGTAAACTACTTCTTAGCCTCTTACTAGAGGTAGTTAAGTTCTACTAGAGTATATTCCTAGCTATAATTATCTTTATATATAAATATTAGGTACTCTATAAAGTACTAGGAGTCCTAGTTCTTACTATACCTACTAGCCTTATAATATACTATAACCTCTTTCTATATATTTAGATTTAGGTTAACCTAAATATATATAAATTATTCTCTTAGTTCCTCTATAAAGTCTATATTAGTTATAAGTTTATAGGTAAGAGTAATCTTCTAGGCTTAGAAGTATACTTTATTACTTAAGAAGGATTTATCTATTAGGAGTAGCTTATACTTAGAGTAGATTTATACTAGGAGTAAGACTAGAGCTAAATTATTCTAAAGTAGTAAGCTATCTAGTAGTAAGAGATCTATACCTAGAGTTACTATATATCCTTATAGTATTAATTAGAGAGTAAGGAAGAACTATAACTTCTCTTAGAAGTTCTATATTATTACTATTTTAGCTTATTAGATATTTTACTACTATTATAACTTATAATAGATACTCTCTAGTATTAGGAAGTTAATAGAGATATTTATATTATACGCCTATTCTACTATTATTATTTTTTAAAGATACTTAATTATTATAAACTAGTTCTAAGATATTTATTTTATTAGGTATATAAGTTATATTAAGTATCTTAAGGAGAAGAGAGAGAGTATATTCTCTTCCTACTATATATACTACTCTAATTACCTAAGCTTAAAGGTTTAGGTAAAGCTAAGACTATAATAACCTTTTATTATAAGTTAAGTAGCTTAGGAATAAGTAGGAGATAGATTATTAATTTAAAGCTATATAGAGAGAGTACTATATATATATAAGGGAAGCTCGAATAGCTTACTTATATAATATATACTCGCGTACTCCTCTATTAAGCTATACTCCTCTATATTAAGTTAAGCTCGTAGATATTAGATATACCTAATATCTCTATAACTAAGGTTAAGCTAAGCTTAATTATAATATACCCCCTAGGCGAGCTATATAGCTATAATTTTTAGGGTCTATCTAAACTTACTTAAAACCTTAGTTTCTTGTAATTTTACCTATTATAAGCTTAGGCCTTAGCGCGCGTGTATAATATACGCGTATAGAGTAAACTATAAGGTTTCTACTTTACTAAACCTTATAAATTACTATACTATATTCTATAAGTTATTATTAGTATATACTCTATATATTCCTATAAGCTTCCTAGCTCTTATCCCTATTCTATAAGCTCTATACTAACTTCTATATAGACTTAATTAGTTACTTCTATATACCTATACGTTACTAAAGCGCGCTATAAAGAAGAAGCTACTACTACTAAAGAGAAGAAGAAGAAGAAGAGGAAGAAGAAGTAGTAATAAGCTTATTATACTACCTCTACCTATACCTCCTCTCTTACCTTACCTCTACTACCTTCTCTCTCTCTCTTAGAGTATAGTACTCTCTAGGTAGAGCTCTACCTTAGCTATATTAAAAGCGCTTTAGTAGGTACCTCTCTTAGAGAGTATTATAACTCTATTAGAGAGAGTCTATACTTAGGCTAGTAAATAGGTTAGGGGTACCTATTAATAGGTTAGGTTAGGTTAGAGTTATATAGACTCTAGGTTTAGGTTAGGTTAAGGTTCCTACCCCTCTAGGTTAGGTTAGGTTAGAGTCATATAGGCCCTAGGTATAGGTTTAGTCGAACCTAGCGCTAGCGTAGGTATAGGTTAGGTTAGGGTACCTATTAGGTTATATAATATTATATAATATTATAAGTATTAAGTATTTTATATATACTATAATTATTCGCTATAATAATACGATTATACTTATTAGTAAAAATAAAATAAAATATATTTAATACGAAATATATATTACTTAGACCTAAGGTAACCTAGTCTATACTAACCTAACCTAAACCTAGAGCCTATACAACCCTAACCTAACCTAACCTATTACTAGCGCTAACCTAGTAAACTTAGGTTAGGTTAGGTTAGGTTATTACGTAATCTAACTTAACCCTAACCTAACTCTTACCTATTTACTAGCCTATCTATACTATATACGCTATACCTATAGATATAAGTATAAGCTTATATAAGTAATTCTTTCTCTTATAAACTCTAATTATAGCTCTTATATAAGCTTTAGTAGCTCTTAATAGAGCTTTAGTAGCTCTTAATAGAGCTTTATCCTATCTTTTAATAGTTAGTAGTATAAACTATTAATTTTTAGTAGTCTCTTTACTATTCCTACTACTATAGCGCTTATAGCTACTCTTTACTATTCGCTAAAGACTAGTACCTTTAAATTAGCCTAGCTAAGGTATAAGCTTTACTTTATACTAAAGCTTAAGAGGGTATAGTAGATACTAGAGCGCTCTACTCCTTCTCTACCTTCTCTACTACTACTTCTACTACTACTAGCTTACTTCCTACCTCCTATACTCTTTAAAGTAACTTACCCTATTACGCCTAGTACTACGCCTAGTCTCTCTTATACTACTACCCCTACTACCTCTACTACTAAAGCTACTACTACTACTCTTACTACTACTAGGTAGCTAGTTACTACTACTACTACTCTACTACCTAGGGACGAGTAAGCTAAAAAGACCTTTATATATTATCTATATATAGTAGCTCTCTTTAGTAAGCTTATTACCCTATTTATATAATAGGGCTTTAGCTCTAAAGCTTTAGCTCTCTAATTTAAACTCTTCTCTATACTCTATATACTCTACTCTTATAATACCCTAGCTTAAGCTCCTTTCTTATATCTTTTAAGTTTAGTTAAGCTTTAAACCTCTTAAACTACTACTTTAGTAAGTACTTTATTAATCTATTAGCTAGTATCTTATTTATTAGTATATATAAGACTTAAAAAGAGCCTTTAGTATACTCTTAGTATAGCTATATATTCTATATATTAACGTAGTATAAACGTATTATTACGCGCTTATTTTAACCTACTATAAGTTAAATTATTTACTAGTTATTATAGAATATATTCTAGGTAGCTCCTAAATTAAGGGTAAGCTCCTTAAATAGTCTCTTAAAAGCTATTACTTCTTTACTTATATATTTAAGAGTAAGGAGCTTAGCTTCTATTATTAAAGTAGTTACTATTACTTAATAAGTAGCTCTCTAAATAATTACTTCTCTAAAGAGAGTTATAATATAGTCTTAAGATAAGTAGTATATTATTAGATTATCTATAAATAATATATCTCTATAGATAAAGAGCTCTACTCTATTATATTAGCTATACTAAATTATATAGTAGTAAGTTTAGTATAGATATATTATAACCTAGTTTATAGCTTTAAGGTACTCTTTACTTAGGTTTATAAGATAATAAGAGAGCTTTAAGGTAGTAAAAGCTATATTAGAGTATACTATAATTATAGTATAGAGTATTAAGCTAATATACTCTTAGTACTCTTTTATTTTATACTTTAAAGCCTCTCCTTAGCTTCTCTAAAGCTTCTCTTAAGGTAGTAGAGTAGCTAGGAATAGTACTAAGCTTACTAGATTAAATCTCTTTATAATCTTATTAATATACTTATTATATATAAGCGTAATAGTCCTCTTTAAGTAATCTCTTATTACTTATACTCCTAGGAACTAGCTTACTAGACCTTTATCTTTAATATTATAAGCTCTCTTAATTACCTTAATAATCCTTTAAGTATCTAAGTAATAGTTCTTATAGTATATTACTAGTATATTATTAATATAGAAGAGTAGGAGAATCTTATACTCCTTATTAAAGAAGAGGTAAGGCTCCTCTTTTAATACTAAGAGCCCTATCTTCTTAAGTATTTAAGAGAGCTTCTAATACTAGAGTAGAGGTAAGTCTTTAAGTCTATATAGAGCTTAGTTAAGCTTAATATACTTTCTAGCTACTTTAAATCTATCTAGTAGTTTATAGATTACTACTAGCTAGTACTCTCTATAAGTATAAAGGAAAGCTCTAATAATATTATACTAAGTTATCTTTAAATTAAACTATACTATAATTACTATTACTATATAAAAAGAGTAAGCTATAAGTATAGTAGTATAGGTTAACTATATTAAATTAATTACCTATAAGTCTCCTCTTACTATAATCTAAGCTTTATACTTTAGAAAGTAACTATCTTAATTAAGCTTATAGGTAAATACCTACTTAAGTAGTAGTAGGCGCTTACTAATTTATAAGCGCTCTATCTCTTCCTAAGTTCCTATAGAGAGTAGTATATTAATCTCTTTCTATATAGCTTACTTAAAGAGCTACCTATATTAGTATATATAGAGATCCTTCTAAGTTCGTAGTTCTTTTAAGAGCTTATCTCTATATATTTAAGCTTATAGTAGTTTAGTATAGGGTACTAAGTATATAGCTATAGTAATTATAGTATACTACTATAAGCTCTTTATTTAAATCTTAAGCTATAAAGGCTCTTAGAAGTAGCTTATTAAGAATACTACTCTACTTTTTCTACTTAGGTTTATATAATAATAAGTATATACCTAAGCTCTTAGTTCTATTCTTTAAGTCTTTATTTTAGAGTCTTCTACTTATATATATTAGTACTAGCTACTATTTACGTATATAGCTTCTTAGAGCTCTCTCTCCTACTTTATCTAGAGTAGCTTTAGAAGATATAGCTACTTAGTAAGTAGTAGTTTAATAAGCTTTATACTTATCTATTAGCTACTCTAGGTCTACTTTACTAGTAGAGTATACTTTCTAAGGACTCTTAGATACTCTACTACGTTAATTAATTTAATCTAGACTAATATCCTACTATTAATATACTCTAGGCTTAGGTATTTACTCTAGAGTTTAAAGGCCTATATACTTAGATTACTCTATATTAATTCCTTATAGCTTACTAGCTAAGCTTACTACCTATATAAGGTCTACTTCTTATTCTACTAAAGTAGCTAGCTAGCCTATTATACTCTTAGCTTTATATAGAGTATTACTTCTTAGATCTTATACTAGGTACTCTCCTTACTCCTAGCTTTTAAGTACCTATACTATTTCTTAGAGCTAGTTAAATATATCTTTATAGACCTCTCCTATAGTATATAGCTTATTTTTATATAACTTATTAATAAGCTTATAAATCTCTAGTTCTAAGAGCTCTTAAGTTAAGCTTCTACTCCTTTTTATAGAAGAGCGTCTTATTAAATATTATATTATAAGTTATAATTACCTAATTAAGCTTTAGGACCTATATCCTATATATATTAGATACTCTATATCCTACTAGATATCTAATATAGCCCTTAGGGCTTACTTTAAAGCCCTATAGTTACGCCTAGCTACTCTATCCTTATTTAAGGGATATACTTAGTAGCTATACGCGTATATACTACTCTAATCTAGGGTAGATCTATAATAGTAGCTCTTACCTCTTTTAGTTAATACTATCTAAAGTAACCTCTAAACTATCTATTAAGTACTATATTTAGTACTTTAAGCTAATAAGTATAGCTTAGACTTATATTAATAAGCTACGTTACTATATCTACTATCTCTAGCTAGAGCTTCTTAGGTAGGTTTACTCCTATCCTTATCTTAATTAATTTTATAACTATATCTTAACTAGCTCTCTTAGGGCCTCTATTTAGCTTATAAGTATATATTAGGGAGCTCTAAACTTATATCCCTTTATCCTAAGCCTAATATTAAAAGCTTAAGGTACCTCTATATAGTAGTATTACTATATTATTATCTTATATAATTACGTATATATAGAGCTTATAGTATACTCTTACTATACTTTAAAGTTCTTAAATACTCTTAGAATCTCTTAGAGCGTCTTACTATATAGTTATAGGTATAGAGCTTACTACTATAATCGTACTTAAGTAGTAGAAACTAGAGCTTACCTAACCTTCTATTTAGTATATTAAAGAGATCCTAGGCTATATACTAGTATAGGCGCGGAGCTTATTCTTTTAGCCTTCTAGAATAACTTATTTAGTATAAGTTATAAAGTAGTACTTATAGTTTATCTAAGCTATACTATTAATATATACGTTCCTAGTATTCTTAACTAATACTCTAAGAGCTATTAGTCCTAAATATCCTACTCTTAAGTACTAGAGCTCCTTAGAGTCTAATCTTAGCTTAGTAGTCTATAAGAGGAGCTTTTATTTACTCTAATTACGCTTATAATACTTAAGTAGAAAGGAAGTAGCTTATATTTAATAAAAGTAAGGTTATACTTACGTACTATTATAGCTAATACTATACTACTCTCTAGCGTACCTATCCTTAGTTATATTATAGCCTAGGTACTATACTCTAGCTTCTCTAAGTCGAGCTTCTAAGACTATATTAATATAAAAACCCTCTACTACTACTACTTTAGTAAGCTCTAAATCCTCTATACTCTCTATAAACTCTATTAAGTATATTCTTAAGTACTCTTATACCTTTCCTAGTATTAGGAAAGACTAAGTTCCTACTTATACGTAGTCTACTCTAGTTTCCTTTATAAAGGAGCTAGGTTTAAGAAGTATTATTATATTAACTAGGTATATAGTACCTCTATTATTAAATATAGTACTCTTAAATAGTAGGTAAGTATTAAAATCTATAGTATTAAAGGCTTTTATAGAGGATTATAAATATCTAAGGTCTATTAGAGCTACTATAAGCTTACTAGGGAATATAGGAGCTTTTAGAGTAGTAGTTAAGCTAACTTTAATAAGCTCTTAAGAGTTCTACTACGTTATTAGCGCTACTTTAAGAGTAGTATAGTATAGCTTATCTAAGCGTATAAGTATTTTCTCTTACTCTATACTATTAAGCGAGTAGGGTTTTCTAGTAAGGCGCTCTCTAGATTCTTATAGGTATTTAGTAGCTAGTAGTATTTTCTACTATATAGTAAGTTCTTATTAGAGCTTAGTATAGAGGAGCTTCTAAAAGTAGTAAAGACTCCTATCTATTATTAGCTATATAGAGCCTATACTCCTATAATAGTCCTAAGTAATTATACTAAGCTACCCTAGTAAGCGTCTTATTACCTAGTATAGATTTCTAGACTATTAACTAGCTTATTATCTAAGCCTACTCTAGAGCTAGCTTAGGAGTAAGAGCCTCTAGGAAATTATAAGCTATAAGCTCGCCTAATACTTATTTAGTAAGTACGCTATAGCTCTTTAGTATAAGTAGTTCTACTTATCGTACTAGAGCTTAGGACTTTAGCGCTCCTACTTTACTTTCTATAGGTAAGCTTAGTACTAAGCTACAAGAGATTTTATAACTAGTATTAGATAGTATAAGTAGAGCTTTTAGGGTTTAGACGAGTCCCTAGAGTATAGTAGACTCGCTGCAGTAGTTATCTTTACTATTAATAGATAGCTAGGATTAACTATCGCGTTAACCTACGCGCTTAGAGCTCTTAATCTCGCTATTTTAGATACCTAGCTCTCTCTTACTATCTAGTATTTATTAAGTGCGAGCTTATAGTTAGCTATCTCGTCTAGTTTATTAAGAGCTTATAAGGGTATAGGGCGTATAGGTTCGGCTACGTAGATATTAGGAGCTATTCTACTTCTAGGTTAACGAGCTCCTAAATCCCTAGTTCGAGCGCGTTGTATTTAATTGAGTGTACTATACTACTATTATAAGTACTCCTTAAGCTAGGTAGTGCCCTTATTAAGTAGAGTAATTTCGCTAGATACTATAGTAAGCGTGTAAACGTTTAGATTAGAGTATACTAAGCTACTAGCTCGAGCTATAGTATATAGGATAGAACTATTGTATGTTCTTTAGCGCCGGGCTTATAACTATTATAAGTCGAGTAGCTTAGGAATAAGTAGGAGATAGATTATTGATTTAAAGCTATATAGAGAGAGCGCTATATATATACAAGGGAAGCTTAAACAGCTCGCTTACGTGATGCGTACTCGCGTGCTCCTCTATTAAGCTACGCTCCTCTATATTAAGTTAAGCTTATAGATATTAGGTATACCTAATATCTCTATAACCGAGGTTAAGCCGAGCTTAATTGTAATAAGGAGTAATCGATTTTTTAACCTTTTTTAACGAACTATAACTTTACGAAAAGAATAGCTAAAAATATAAGAGATAGTTAGTTTTATAGCTAAAGATCTCTTCTTTTAGTTTAGCGTATAATAATTATATAAAAGCTATAATATATTACGTAATCTAGTATAGAACTAGGTAGATTTTTTTAGGTTATTTTTAAATTAGTAGAACTTTTTAATTTATATATAAAAATGTCTAATTTTTTAACTATACCTAGTTAGGCTAGAAAAGATTATATAATTAAACTTTTACTATATATTACTTAACTAGGTATATTTTTATATTTAATTAAAAAAAAATAGAAATTTAAAAAAATAAAAAGCTTACGTAATATATTACTAAAATATTAGTCTATAGTCTATAAGTAAGTATCTTTTTTAATTTTCCTCCTTTCCTCCTATATCCTTTAAAATAGCCGAAAATCTTTTAAAATTTAAATCTAAAGTCTAGCTTCTATTAGAGGCTAATACCCTACCTAATATAATTTCTAATATACTTAAAAGGGATATTAAATCTATTTATAATACTATTAAAAGAATTAAAGCTAAAAGAGGTAAAAAGGAGGTAGTTAAAGGAGTTATTAAGAAGAAGATAACTCTTAGGGAAAAAAGAGTTATTAAAAGAGATATATTATAGTCCCCTAAAAAGATTAATAAGAGATTAATAGTAGAAAATAATTTAGGAGTTAGTAAAAGGAGTTTATAAAGATTCTTTAAAGAGGAGAAAGTTACTACTAATAGAGCGACTAAAAAGCCTATTATTTTAGCTTTTTCAGCTAAATTAAGGGTTAAGTACGCTAAAGAGCAGCTTAAAAAGCTAG
>JAJTIZ010000175.1:0-72451 GCA_021365335.1 Phaeosphaeriaceae sp. PMI808 | reverse complement strand
TAAGTTTAGGTTATCTATAATAGGCTCGTACGACTATTATATAGAGTAGTATATTATCTTAGAAATTACGCCTAAGTACTCTTTATACGAGAGTAAGCTTATTAATTATAAGCTTAAGTACCTTATATAAAGATTTATCTAGATTCTCTCTTTTATATTATATAAAGGAGAGTATCGTCTAGTCTATCTAATATTAGTTGTAGTTAATATTAGTATTAAAATATACGTTAAGCTTTACGTATAGCTCTTACTATACGAGTCCTAGTCTAATATTATATAGATAGTATATACTTATATAATCTTCTAAGATATTAGAGAAGATACTTAGGTATTATACCTCCTAAATCTCTAACTAACTATATAAGTCTATAAAGATCTTTACTTTATTAGTAAGGATATTATATAGTTAACCTAAGTAGTTATTCTCTCTTCTCTATACCTTCTAGAATTATATAATCTTCTTAAGAGGTAGTTATCCTATAGAATATTCTACTAGATAAATATATAGTTCTTATTAATTTAGTAGTAGTACTAATCTATATAGTTACTATATATTATTAGGTAGAGTATACTAATAGTAATCTAAGAGAAGGTCTAAGGTCTATCCTAGTACTAGCGTTATATAGAATACTAGTAGGTTTTATCGCGTAGGTTATAGCGTATAGAGGTATTAGTATTATATATAACTTATCTATTATATATCCTCCTATACATGCGCTACTAGGGTCTAGATTTAGTATCTTACCCCTAAATTTCGTATATTATATAGTACCTTTAGTATTAGTAGTAGTACTTTTAGTTAGTATAATAATAGTCTATATATTACCTACTCCTAGAGTATTATTAGTTATAGAGTAGGTACTACTATCTCTATCTAATTTAGTTCTTTATATAGAGATAGTAGTTTATCTACTTATACCTAGAGTCCTTCGTATAGGTCCTTATTTTCTCTTAATATAAGAACTATTAGTATTATTTCTATTATATAGATTAGAAGTATTTAGTAGAGGCTAGGGAGAGGCTATAGTAGTTTATCCTCTTATCCCTATACTAGCTTATATAGCTTAACTCCTTGTATTTAGCTTCTTTAGCCTTTATATAGGACGTTATAGTCCTTAAGGAGGGTAAGGAGGCGTCTTTAGAGTATAGTATTAATATTTATAAAGTTATTAGCTATCTAATCCTAAAATATCTCTATATATAATAAATAGAAGTCTTTATTATTATATCCTACTAATATAAGTTCTATAATTACTTATACGATATATCTATTAAGGTTAGTATATACTACTATACTAAGGTCTAGCTTATAGTCCTAGTTATCTATATTTATATAATAATTTACTAGAATTAAGGCTAGTACGCCTATAATTTATGCGATCTTATTATTAAATAGGATTTTAAGGTTATCTACCTCTTCTTCTATATATAATAGTAATACTAGGTTAGCTACTATTAGTATTAGTTCGTCTTATCTTAGTACTATAGCTTATTAGTTAAGGAGAAGCTTCGTATAACTTCTCTTCTATGCAGGTATTACTATTAGTATAATTATATAGCGAAGTTATTAATATTATATACTCGAGTAAGTATACGAAATAGTTTACTAACCTACTATATTTAGAGGGCTCTATTCTTAACCTTACTAATTTATAAATAAAGTTAATTACTACTAATTAGTATAGGTTCGCTTCCTCTATAGTATTTACTATAGTAAATAGTACTTCCTCTATAGTATTCGCGTATAGTAAGTAGGTAAGAGAGGCTTCCTCTATAGTATTCGCGTGCAGTAAGTAGGGAGGGGATAGTAGTATAAAATAGATATAATAATAGGAAAGGATAATTAGTATTTATGCGTTATTCTATATACGATAAGAGAGAAGGGCTATATATAGGGGGAGTAACATATAGGCCTATTAGCCCTATACGTTCTCTCCTAAACGTTTACGCGTTATATATAATATAGCTTATTTACGTATAGATAATTACTATAATTACTAGAGATTATATCTTTAAGCTAGCCTACTAGTACTTCTATTATAGCTACTATATACTTAACTTTATTAGCTAAAAGATTATAACTAGTATATATACTAGGAAGTATTATATAGAAAAGGAGTATATAAAAGAGTAGTATAACTATACCCTATTAGGTATCTTAATTAATATAATTAACTATATTAAAATACTATAATAATATATACTTTTTTAAAGTTTCTAAGAGACTACTAATACTTAGCTTCTAGTTAATTAAAAGCTTTAATTACTTAAGCTAGTTAAACTAGTTATTATTTATTAGAACTTTTACTATATAGCTTTTAAGTATACTATAAAGCTTTAAGCTATATATAACTTATATACTAAGTACTATATAAATATAATAGTAATAAAGATATATATACTATCTACTATAATAGCTAGCTACTAGAAGTACTAAACTAGATAAGATTAACTAAACTTATAGTAGTTAATTAGGTAGTAATTATATAGTACTAAGACTACTTAAAGCTTCTAAAGCTTACTATAACTTATTTAGAAGAGTATAGTAAAGCTAGTAAATTTTATATAGTATATAAGATTATACTAGTATTTAAATATATTCTTAACTTACTTAAAGTATATATATATCTATATAGAGATATTAAATTTAATACTTATACTAAAGCTTCTAAAGATTACCTTATAATTAACCTTTTAGCTATATAGTATAAAGTTAATAATTACTATAATAAACTTAATAACTTACCTATTTACTATACTACTACCTACTTCTATCTATACTATAAATATTAGTATAATAATAATTAGATTAAAAGAATTAAATAGCTTAATACTTTTAATATAGATTTCTAGTAGGTTTAAGTAGTATATAGATCTCTATAATAGTATTTATCTTATCTAATTATACTATTTATAGATAGTATTAATAATATAATTAGTATATATATAGATTATAGTAGTAGTAGAAATATACTAGTTAATAAGTTTAAGTATTAGAAGTTACTAGAGTTTATATAAATATATAAGTAATATAAAGTAGATAGTAACCTAATTAAGTACTAGATATAACTATACCTAAAATACTCTAATTTAGTATATTTTATAATTAATATACTAATAATCCTAGTATTTAGTAATTATTATAAATACCTTTTTAGTAAACTTAATAACTTACTTAAGTTAAAATACTACTATCTTAGTAGTAAATAGCTTTTAGTATTATAGTTAATATATATATAGTTTAAAGTAAGGTTTATATATCTTTATAATAATAATAAGAGTAAGTATTTATAAACTTTCTCTATAACGTAAGTAGTAAGCGAACTACTTAGGTAAGCGAAACGCCTACTCTAATTTACTAGTAAAAATTAATAAATTACTACCTAATATCTCTAGAATAATAAGGTAGAATAAGCTAGTAATTTTACTAGTAATAGATATATATATATTCTATAATCTATTAGAATTTATAGTTAGTATCTCTAATATTACGTAAGCTATTAGAGCTTAAAGTAAATTTTTCTACTATTACTACTTTCTTATATAACTATTAAACTAATATAGCTATAGCTTTAAAATTTTAAATATAGATTTTAATTATATTAAATAAAATTATTTAAAAGTAAGGTAGGCTATATTAGATTAGGATTAGTACCTATAAGGGTTAGAAGGATTAAGCGAGATAGCCTTCTATCTTTAATAACTTAGTTAATATAGAAGATATCTCGATATAAATTTAATATAAGGTATAAGATATATAGTTCTATATATAGTAAAAGTTATAGGTAATTATTATTAGAATCTATAAAGTTATTAAGTAAAAACTAGTTTCTTAAGCTACTCTACTTCTTAAGCTAATAGCTTACGTAATATTAGAGGTACTAACTATAAATTCTAATAGATTATAGAATATATATATATCTATTACTAGTAAAATTTCTAGCTAATTCTAGCTTATTATTCTAGAGATATTAGGTAGTAATTTATTTATTTTTCCTAGTAAATTAGGGTAGGCATTTCGCTTACCTAGGTAGTTTACTTACTACTTATATTAGTATAAAAGTATATAGTAAGCTTAGTATAATATTATATAGGGGTTAAGTATAAACTCTTAAATCTATATATATATTAAAAGTTATCCTTTTATATATATATTTAAAGTTATCCTTTTATATATAATTAATTTAAGATCTATATAGAAGAACTATATATATAGGCTATAGGCTTATATATCTAGTTATTCCTTTTCTAGAAGCTCCTACTATATATACTCTATAGTATATAATAGTTAGAACTACTATATATAGATAGTAAGGTAATTAATAATAAGATTATTTAAGAGTATAATATATAAGAGTAGGATTTCTCTATACTCTAATTTATATATATAGAGGGGTACAACGAAAAATAAGTAATCTATTTTTTAACCTTTTTTAAAGGATTATAACTTCCTTAATATAAGAGCTATAACTATAAAAAATTAATATTTATAAAGAGAAAAGCTCCTCCTTTTAGATTATATAGAGATCTATAGCTTAGTAAGCGTATCTTAGCTATAGTAGCTTACTAAAATATACGTATCTTTTTAAGCTATATTTAAAGGCTTATAACTTTTTATTTTAAGTACCTTTTTTCCTATATTTCCTATATATTAATTATCTATATAAAGCCTATTATATATTAGCTTTATAGATATATTATATTACTATATTAATATTTATAAAGAAATATAGTTTTTTTAGACTTTAGTTAATAAATATATATTACACTAGACTAATACTTAGTCTAATAGCCTATAACGATTTTAATAGCTACCTACCTTCTAATTAAGGATAGTATATAATTCTCTATAGCCTACTAGCTTATAGCGTTCTACTCTTCTATTTTAGTAAGCTTAAAAGCTTCTATACTCTTTAAACTAATTCCTATACCTAAACTCTTTCTAGGTCGTTTATTTAGTATATCTTTAAGTAGATTCGATATATTTTTAATAGGATTTATATCTAAACTAAAGGTAGAGTAAGGATAAAGCTTAACTTTATTCTATTTAAACTAATCCTTAATAGCTTTAGTTTTATTAATTTTATAGTTATCTTACTAAAAACTCTAGACTAAATAGATAATTAGTATATATTTTAGAAATATTACTAATATATATATAAAGGAAAATAGAGTAAAATAGAGGTAGGTTTATATACTATATTTTATATACTTTTTAACTACTAGATTTAGTACCTCTTAGATATATCTTCTATAATCGAAAGGTAAAGTATTTATAAGGTTCCTTATAATAGTTAATTTCGATTATCCTCCTATCTAAATAGATCTCTATACTAAGATATTTATATCTCTACTTATAACTTAGTTAGTATTAAAGTAATACTAAAACTAATTAAATAGAAATAAAGGCTATAAAAAATAGAAAAAAATAGTATACTAGGATTTTTTTTAAATATATTTTTATTAGTTATAGAAAATAATTACTTTCTAGCCTTAATAAAGCCTATTTTTCTATAATATTCTAATCTAACTATATACCCTCTTTATATAGATCTTTTATCTAAAAATATAAACTTTTTTAGATTAAATACTTTCTTTTCTACTATCTTTAATTACTATTTAGCGTACTTAAGTCTTTAATATCGTTAATTTAGCTAAAATTTAAAGACTTTTTAGTACTTATATTAGTAGTAACTCTCTATCCTTCTAAAAAGTATTATAACTTTCTTATACTAGTACTTAGATTATTTTCTAGTATTAATCTCTTATTTATCTTCTTAGGGCTTTAAATTATATCTTTTATAATACTACTTTTTTCTTTTTTAAAAACTCTAGTAGGAATTTTATTATATCTTATTATATCCTTTACTATTATACTTTTTTTCTTTTTAATTCTATTAATAGTATTATAAATTATTTTAATATTTCTTTTTTAGATAGTAGCTATCTTATTAGGGAAGTTATTAGCTTCTAATAGAAGCTAGATATTAGCCTCGAGTTTTTAGAGATTTAGTACTAATTTAAAGAATTTAGTAAAATTTTTAAAAGATATTAATTTATTAGCTATTAGCTAGTATTTTAGTAATTGATTACGTAAGCTAACTATAAATCTATTTTTTTTTCCTCTAATTCTAAAAAATTACTTAGATAAATAAACTATACTATAAATTTCATTATATAATCTTTACTAACTAAACTAGGCTTAGTTAAAAAATTAGACTTTTTTAAATATAAATTAAAAAGTTATTCTACTTTAAAAAGTAAGTAAAAAAATACCCCTACTTTAACGTTAAATATAATAATATAGATTATATAATATTACTACTTTTTTATTAAAAAAATAAAATCTACCCTTTTCTCTATAAAACTAATATTTTATTTTATTTCTAGCTTATATAGTCGTTTAGATATAGTACTTTAAAAAAGACTAAAAAAAAATTACTCCTTTTTCGTTACCCCCCTCTATAAGTAAGTTATATATTTTATATAAATACTTATAAATAATTTAATATTTATAAATAATTACTTATAATAAATAGATTAAATAAATAATAGAGCTTTTAGCTTATAAATAAATAAATATAATAGCTTATATTTATTTATTAGTAAGTCTACTTTTTAGTAAGCTTAGTAATCTACTTAAGCTAAAATAATAATTAATTAATAGTAAGCTATTAGCTACTTTCTAACTTATATAATTATAGATAAGAGTTAATTTTATAACTAATATAAGAAGTAGAAGTATAGTAGATATCTTTAGACTAGTAAATAGGTTAGAAGTACCTATTAATAGATTAGGTTAGGTTAAGATTCTATAGACTCTAGATTTAAGTTAAAGTTTAGTTATTACTCTTTTAGGTTAGATTATATTATAGTTATATAAGCTCTAAGTATAGGTTTAGTTAAACCTAGTACTAGTATAGGTATAGATTAGGTTAAAGTACCTATTAGGTTATTTTATATTATAAAATATTATATATATTAAATATATTTACTATCCTAATTAGACTATATTATATTTATTAGATATATTTTATATATATATATAAATTTAAAGTTTTTCGAAATATTTAATTAGGGTCTATACTACTATTATATTTAAGGAGGTTTTAAAGATTATTTAAATTAGATAAGATTTAACTATAATAAATCTATATAATAAACTTAATAATTTTAATTAATTAATAGAAGTAATTAATTAATATCTATAATATAGTTTACTACTAAGTACTCTACTCTACTAAGTACTCTACTAAATACTAGTATAATATCTATATAGTAATAATATATAATACCTTAATTCTACTAAGCTCTAAGACTCTATACTAAAGCTAATATATAGCTTATTATCTATAATATCTAATATAATTAAATTTAAAGCGTATAATATATTAAGCTAGTTTATAAGGTTTCTTAGAGGATAATATAGTAATAATATAATAAAATATACTACTAATATAACTATAAGCTAAACTTAAAGTACCTAATAAAACTAGAGGAAGAAGTAATTATATAGTATATACTTAATAAATCTTTATAAGATATACTACTCTTAATAGTTAATATATAAGATATAGTTAATAGACTACTAAGAGAGTATAGTAAGAATTTTATAGGTAAGAATTAGGTTAATAGATTTATTAAGTATATACCTAAGCTATATATATACTAGAGCTATCTATATAATTACTAGTAAGCTACTTATAAGGACTTAGTAATTATCTATCTATAGTTTATACTAGTTTAGTTAATAAAGAAGAAGTATAGTATTATAGATAAAGATATATAGAATTTTAATAAGTCTAGCTTTATAATAGATAGAATAACCTCTTAGTATATAGTTATAGGCTTAGATAAACCTAGAAAATAGAAGAAACTATAGCCTAGTAATTATAAGTAGGTTACCTTAGTATAAGGTATTACTATAATAGAGTATATTATCCTACTCTTTCTTATCTTTATAGGTAAAGTCCTTATCTCTACCTAGTATACTAATCTACTTTATAACTAGGTTATTAGTATCTTTTCTACTAGCTAGATTAATAATAACTTTATACTAGTATAGTTTAAGTACTTTAATACCTATATAAAGGTATCCTCTACTAAAGTATATAAGCTACTTCTTATTAATAGCTATAAGAGCTACTACTTAGTAGAGTTCTAGATGTACTATAAGAAGAATAAAATTATTACTTTCTATATACTATCTTACTTATTATATCTACTATAACTACTTAATATTATCTACTACTTACTATTAAAGTACTACTATAGTAATAGGATATTATTCTTAGTATATAGCTATATCTACTATATTAATAAAGATACTTTCCTACTAGCTTTTAAATCTACTTTTAAGAAGATATTTATAGTAGAAAATATCCGTATAGAGTTTTAAAGTACTAGACTACTTCTATATAACTCTAATATAATATTATTAAAGCTAGATATATAGCTATATATACTAATACTATCTATACTAGGTACTATTAACTAAGAGGCGAAAATACTATATAATATCTATAAGATAGAGGTATAGTTAATACTAATCTAAAATTATATATAAAACTATTAAAAGTTTTTAGTAAGTTTATTAGATCTCTAAGTTAAGTAGCTAAGTAAAGGTACTTAGTAGATAGCTTATAATATAGTATTAGTATAGGAGAAAATAGGCTACTTATAAAGTATAAGACCTATAAAAGATAGTATATATATATAGAGGAAACTCTAATAGTTAATAAAGTATTTAATCTAATTACTAAAAAGAAGAGTAATAGTTATAAGAGTAGTAAAATATCTATAAAGAGAGTATATATAAAGTAGTACTATAGCTATTATAGTAAGATTAGATATAACTTCTATACCTATAAGGTAGAAATAGAGGATATAGATAATAGTAATACTTCTAATTAATATTATTCTATTATATATAATATAGTAATTTATTATAGTATTATACTATATTACTTTATAGGTATTATACTAGTATTTAGTAGAGTACTCGATAGAGTAGAATACTTAATAGTAAACTATATTATAAGTATTTTATAGAGTAGTTATTTCTATCCTTTTCTTAAAACCTTATAGTTTCTATATAACTTATATCTATATATAGTATAGTATCTTATTTCTCTACTATACCTATACTTCTTATATACTTAGTATTTTCTTTAGTATAAGTTTTAAAGTAGTATACTATCTCTATTCTATTCTTTATACTAAGAGTATTATCTTAATCTCTTTCTTATATACTCCTACTACTTTATATAGGTATAAGTATAGCTTTATTAGAGTTATTCTCTATAGATAAGTTTTCTTCCTATTCTAATCTTATAGGCTATTTTCTTTTACCTATTTAAGTTACTACTAATCTATTCTTTAATTACTAGTAACTACTATATACTTTACTACTATAGTATATATTATATATATCTTCTATATATACTATCTAGTATAGGATATTATATTCTCTTATAACTACTAGCTTTAGAAGTTTTTATTCTTTTAGTTTTTATCCTTTTTATTACTACTACTTTTAGGTTCTAGGTATTATATATCTTAGGTTTACTTTAGTAGTCTTTTACTTAATATTCTATTTTTTTATATTTAAAATATACTTCTTTCTTCTAGAATTCTTACTATTTAGCTAAAATCTAGATTTATTATTATTTATAGTTAACTATATTAGTTCTAATCTATATAAACTTTCTATTAAAGTAGAACTATCTTTTAAACTCTTTCTACTATAGATAAAGGTAGTTATTAATTATAATAGTTTATTTAATTATACTTAGTAAGTCCTAAGATAGATTATATAGATTAGTTTATATAAATTTATAGTTTAAGTCTTTATAGTATTTTACTATAAGAGCTTCTTATCTCTAATTTATATATACTACTAATACTTAAATTCTAAAGTATATTAGAAGACTAATATAGTTTAGATTACTATTATAGCTTTTATTTAGCTATTTATTTTAAATTAATATCTTTAAATATAAGGTTTATTAGCTTTTAAAGTATTTATAATTTATAAATAATAAAGTTATTTCTAGGCTCCTTCTTTCTTTAGATCTATACTCTCTTATAGATTAACTTTAAACTAACTTATAGCTCTTCCTATTAGGTATACTACTATAAATAATACTTTATCTATATTATTTATAGTTTTAGTATTAATAAATATATATAGCTATATTTACTATAAATCTTTAAAGTTTATATTAAGTTCTATTAAACTTCTTAAAGTATCTAGTTTATCGATTTAAATTAAAGGTATACTAGTTATACTATATTATTCTAAGTATAGCTTAGTTTTCTTCTAGGATTTAATCTATTAATCCTATTTATTCTTAAGCTAGGTAATATTATAGTTATTTATAGTTAAAGAGGATATAGTTTCTCTTAAAGTAATTATTCTTAAGTAGCTATATTTATAAATTCTAAACTTAAGTAGATAAAGTATAGTAGATACTACTTACTAGAGATAGTAGAGATACTAGGGCTAGAGTTAAAGAGATTATATATAAGTATAGAGAAAGGTATTATTAATAGGTAGATTATAGGTAAGTATCTTTATAAAGATTATAATATTATAGAAAGTAATAAGTAAGAAAGTTATTAATCTTAATTATAAGGTTTCTATCTATATATAAATAGTATACCTATATACTTATACTATTTTAGGTTATTAATTAATTTATAGTTATAAATTAGTAAATTAGTTATATAGATAATTTATTAATTTATAGTTACTAATTAATAAATTAGTTATATATCTAAGTTATAATATATATTATTATATAATCTATTATCTAAGTATTTATTATAGTATTCCTCTTCTTTAAGTTTACTATTAGAGTCTATAGGTATAAGGTCTAGTAACTTTACTATAGCTATAATAAAATATATAATAATAGATTAGGATAATTATCTTTTTAGTAGCTTATTATAGGCTCCTAGTTCTCTAATTTTAATTTATTCTTTAAGTTCTTTATACCTTTACTTAAGGTATACTAAGTACTTACTTATATATTTAAGTATACTACTTAGTATTAGTATTTTACTTTCTTCTATTATACTTATAATACTAAGCTAGTATCCTTAAGTAGATAGATTAATTAAAATTATAAGAGAGTTTAATACTAGTAAGCTAGGACGAGATAAGTATATAGGTAAAATAGAGATTAATTAATACTTCTCTATCTTTATAGAGAGTAAGGCCTATATATATATTCTTATCTAATAAGATTATATAAGAGAGTTATATTATAATACTAGTAGGCTAATAGTATATTATAAGCTAAGATATCTATAATATACTATTAGTATACTACCTTATATTAACTATTTCTTATAGCTTTAGCTATAGTATAATTTTAGTAGTACTCTTCTATTAACTTAATCTTCTTAGTATTTACTATCTCTTTTAGCTTTTAATCTTTAGTTTTTTAGAGTTATAGCTCTTTAACTATAGCTTATTTTTAAACCTTATTCTTATAGATATCTCTTACTTTATTAAGTAACTAAAAAACTACTTCTCTATTATATTTTATAGGTACTTTAAGTAGTAGAGATTTATTATTCTAGTAGTATTCTTTCTTATTAACTATAGTATTATAGAAGACTTTAGTCTTATATTTTAGTATAGTATTTTAAGTAGCTATATAGTAGAGTAAGTAGCTTATGACTTTAGTATTTTTATTATATATATTATTAAAAAGTATCTTTAAGAGCGCGTATATTTTATACTAGTTACTTATACTAAATACTAATATTAATAAAGTAGTTAATAAGGTTATAGATAAATAGCTATTACTCTTAACTTTAAAGTATTTATATATAACTTCTAGGTTTAATAGTAGGATTCTATTAAGATCTACTAATATATAAACTATATATTAATTATATAAAGAGTTAGTTCTTAAAGATAAAGTAAAGTTAATAGTATATTACTTAATAGACTATAGAGAATTAAATATAATAAGCTATAGAGGTATATTACTTAAGTTTATATATATATTTATTAACTATATTAATCTCTTTAATTTCTTAATTATTAGAGATTAAAGAAATTAAGAGATTAAGGAATTAATTATACTCTTTTACTCTTTAAATATAAGAGAGAGTAGAAGATTATATTATATAATATACTCTTTTATATTTACTTTTAGTAAGAGATTACTATAGAGTAGATATTATAAACTAGCCCTAAGATATTTATTTTATTAGGTATATAAGTTATATTAAATATCTTAAAGAGAAAAAAGAGAGTATATTCTCTTCTTACTATATATACTACTCTAACTACTTAAGCTTAAAGGTCTAAGTAAAGCTAAGACTATAATATATTTCTTTACTTATTCTTCTAGGTATTATTTAGTTTTAGTTTAAGTCTTAGTCTAAAGTTTATATACTACTATACTACTACTTTAGTATAGTACCTTTATTTACTATATAGATTTACTTAGTATATATACTTTTCTTCTAACTACTAGATATTATTTTTAGTTTAGAGTTTATATACTACTATACTATTAGCTAATATAGTACTTTTATTTTATTATATAAGTTTACTTAGTATATATACCTTCCTACTACTTATTTTACTCTAACTCTTTATCTATATATTCTCCTACTATACTTTTTCTATACTATTACTATTTTAGTATCTAATAGATTATACTACTTTAATATATAGCTAATATTATATACTTACTTTATTTAGCTTTTATAGTATATTAAACTAATAGAAGTAATAGAGGTAATTCTTTTTAGCTTCTACTAAGTCTATTTCCTAGCTACTATAGAGATTAGTTTACTCTAGTAGATCTTTTCTACCTTTTCTAGATAATTACTTAAATAAGTTATAGCTTACTTCTACTTACTTTACTTTCTATTATATAGATTAATATATATTTAAGAGAGACTAGTAATAAAAGCCTAGTATCTTCTTTAACTTCTAAAGAGATATACTATAAATATATTAGTTAGCTTACTATATTTAATAAGGCTAACTATAAGCTAGACTATAGGAATAACTATACTACTTATATAAAAGCTAAGTTATACTATAAATATAATTTATATCTTTTTACTACTAATTCTAAGATATATACTATACTTTATTCTTAAGTTTAGTACTATACTAAAGAGTATTAGAATAAAGACTTCTATATTACTAAAAGAGGTACTTATAGTACTAATTACTTAAAGCCTATATATAGTACCTATTACTATTTTACTCTATAATTTTATAAATTATAGAGAAATTATAAGTTTACTTTATAGACTACTACTAATAATAACTACTCTAGTAATATAGTATATTCTAACTATAAAGAGTATAAGATATAAGTAAATTAGAGAAGTAAAGTAGATAATTAGCTTTAACCCTTTAATAATCCTTTAATAAATACTCTTAACTAAGAATATTATAGTACTACTCTAGATATCTAATATTTAGCTATAACTACTATATAAACTTTCTAAGAGTCTAAGTATTACTATAAAGAGGATTATAAATAGATTAATTAGTATTTTAATACTATAATTAGTTACTTTAATTACTTTAAGAGTAATATAGAAGTAGGTTATTATATATTCTTTTTATTAGTAAAGAATTTTCTAGTATTACTATATTAGAAAATAGACGCTTCTATATCTAGAAATAGAAACTTACTTAATCTTCTACTACTTTTATTTAGCTTATATACTAACTTCTATTATATAAAAGTATACTTCTTTTACTAGCTTACTCTTTTCTTTCTACTATCTCTTTTCTTCCTAATATCTTCCTTTCTCTTTATTAGTTACTTAAACTCTATCTATAAGGTATTTTCTCTCTTCTTAACTATTATATAACTATTATACTACCTACTTATCTCTAATTTCTCTTCCTTTATTAACTAAAGATAATAGTACTATACTATACCTCTTTAGTAGGCTTTATTCTAGTATCTCCTCTTTAATTTCTAGTAGTACCTCTAGCCTTAGCTAAATTCTAGCTACTTAACTCTATTTACCTTTCTTATAACTAAGTAGTATTATAGAGTCTACTACTCTTAGTCTCCTAGGATTACTTATAAATAGGTACTAATATCTTCTCTTTTCTAAACTATAACTATTCTATTTAGTCTTCCTTTTATTATCTTCTCTTTTAGAAGTTAATACTCTATTCTATACCTTTTTATCCTAAAGATCTTTAACTTCCTACTATATTATTAATTATATAGAATAGTAATAGAGCTATACTAGATATCTTAATAGTATTTTAGTAAAAGAGATTAAATCTATTTAATTTTAGATAGATACTTAGTAAGCTTATAGAACTATATAGTCTTAGAGAAATAATTAGCTTTAGACTATCTAAGTATTACTATAAGCCTAGTTTTACTAGAAAGTTATACTAGGTAGGTATAGCTAGACTATAACCTACTACTTATCTATATAGGTAGTAGTTAAAGTATATACTTACTTAGGTTATACTATATATTAGATTAGTAGAGACTAGGTCTATATAATAGTCTATATAATAGTAGTATTACGTTCTAGTATTATAAATTAGAGGGAGTAAAGGGCTAGAGTAAGCTTTTAGTATAGTAGGGGTTTATTTAGGCGCTAATCTCTCTATATAGTTTAGTCTATACTACTAAAGGCCTAAAGTCTAAAGCTTAGCTAAGAGTTTAAGCCTAAGTTTAGGTTTTAGAGTTACTAATAAGTAGGTTAGGATCTCTCTAATTAGCTTATAGGGTATAGATTAAATAGAATAGGTATCTATAGACTTATATAATTATTAGGTAGGCTCTAATAGAAAGGGGGAGGTATATCTTATAGTATAACCTAGCTCCTAGGAGCTAGCGTCGTAGTTCCTTATTCCTATAATAAGTATTAGTAGGATATTTACATACGTTTTTATCTAATAGAAGAGGGGAATTATATAAGGGCTATATTACTACTAATATATCGCGGCTATATAATTAACTTAATTATATAATACGAAGTTAACTTAACTCTAGCCTAGTATACCCCTTATATAGGTGCGTTTCGAATATAGTCTTATATAGACTACTACCTACTAAGCGCTAAATATTATTCAAGTAAGCTCTCTAAGGGAATTTATATCTAGTAATAGCTCCTTAAGTATAGAACCTTCGCTTACTTAAAGTTCTACGTCTCCCCTCTTTCCTTATACTACTAGGACTCCTTTAAGTAATAATAGTAGTAATAGTAATACTTTTTTATACTTTTCCTATATCTTAGATATAGAAGTAGAATCCTATTAAATTTATACCTTATAATAGGCCTCTTATTAGATTTACAGGTAATCTAAGGTCGAACTTAGTTATCTACTACTAGATAAAACTATTATTATAAGACTATCCGATACTATATCCGAGATTATAGCCGGTATAGCTAGTATAGCTAGTATAGCTAATATAGCTAATATAACTAATAAAGCTAATATCTAATAGCTTATAGTATTATAGATAAGCTACGTAGAACTAGTACTATCGAATAACTACGTTAAGCTAGCTTAACTATATAATAGAGATAAGTAGATCTCTACTCTCCGAACTAAGAGACCTTAATAAGCTCTATAGAGATAGATATATAAACTAGTAGAAAGTATAGTAGATAGAAAGGGGGAGAATATAAATAGATAATAATTAAGAGCGTTTATAGATAATTAATTAATTATTTACTATATTATTTATTATAGTCTTTTATTATATACCTTATTCCTATACTATGCACCTATTAAACCTATCTAAAATCTAATAATTAAGAGTCTTACTACCTTAACTAAATCGAGCTAAACTAATAACTAAAATAAGTTAAGCTAATTAGTATACGAATCTATAGAAATTAGGTAGACCTAACTTCTATTAATTAGCTAGTTCTAACTAGCGCGCTCTATAATTAGTCCCTAGCGCGCCCTACTAAACTTTAAAATTTACTATCTTAACTAAGTTAAGCTAATTATAAATTATAATAACCTATTAAGCGTAACGCGATCCTATAGTAATACTAAGGAATAATACTAACTATATAGCCTAGTTAATATAGCTATAATCTAGATACGTAGTCTATAATATCTAGGATAAAATTAACCTAGCTATAATAATAGAATTGATTTAAAGGCTAATAGTAGTTAGAGCCCTAGTAATCGTAGACTATACGCTAGCTATAAATAGCTAGGAACTAGTATATTAATCTAAATTATTAACTATAGGACTTAAAGTATTTAAGGAAGATCTTAAATACTATAAGACTCTCTCTAAATAATACTAAAGTAACTAATATAAATTTAAGAAGGAGTAGGCGAGCTTATAGTAGATTATAGTATTTATCTAATTATTAGTTATACTATATCTACTATATACCTACTACTTACTAGATTAGTTACTATAATAGTAGCTTATTAACCTTAAATAAACTATTAGTATTAATAAGTAGTTAGAGAGAGAGTAAGCTTATAAGCGCTATATCTACTTACTTAAACTAATAAGGAGTATATTAAATTAGGAAACCTAGCTAGCTAAGTATAACTACGCTACTACTAATATAGAAGCTTATAAAGTAGTAGAGGTATTATAGATCGATATAGTTATAAAAGACTTTCTCTTAGTAATTAATAAGATTACTCCTATATAGTCTATAAACTTTTAAGATTATAGTTAATTTAAAGATTATATAACCTATAAGGAGATAATAAAATAATTCTAAGAATACTTAATAGTAAATTATCCTCTTAAATTAGAGAAAAATAGAGCTACTTTTATAGTTAATAATACCTTATTAGATCTTCCTACTAGTAGTAAAACTACTTAGAGTAGGACTAGGGACGCCTCTCCTATAGAATATAATCTACTACTAAACTATAGTAGACTTTAGTTAAACCTAAACTAGGGTAGACCCTAGTATAAAAATTAACCTAGCTAAAATAGTAATAATATATAATTAACTAGGTAAACTATAGTAGAGGAAAAATACCCTACTTATAGTAAATTCTATAACCTAAGGGAATACTATTATATTAATCTAGATATAGCCCCTCTATATTAGAATCTAAATAAGACTCTATAAGAGCTTATTAACTATAAACGTAAAAATAATACTATATTTTAAAGATTAATTAGAGGATAGTCTAAAGCTCGCTTTAGGTAATTACTAACTCTAATACCTAGAGATTAAGAATAATAATATAGCTAAAGAGTTATAAGTATTAAAGGAACCTTTACTACTATATCCTTTTAAACTATAATAAATAACTATAATAAATATCTACTATAGGACTTATTTATCCTTAATTTAGGTATAACTTACTATATTATAAATAATCTAGATTATATCTATAACTATTATCTACCTACTTAAGAAGACTATATCTAGGCTAGTAACTTAAAGATATAGGTAAAGGGATATAGATCTATTAATCTAACGTTAAAGAATTAATCTAAGGTAAATTAACTAGCTTTATATAACGTAGCTATATACCTAGATATCTACTATAATCTAGTCTTATTCTAATTACTCTAGTAGAGAGGAATATAGTAGAATACCTAATTAGAACCTATAACCCTAAATAAACTAGATAGATAGATAATTAGAAATCTTACTAAGATCTATAGCTAATAGGTACTCGAGTTTTATCTACTATAAGAAGCGATATATTATACCTATAAACCTAGGTTAACTAGAGTAACTATACTCCTATAGTATAAGAGACTAGGCTATCTAGGACTAGTAGTAATTAAGTACCTTATCTAGTAAACTTAAGGGGTACGCGTAAAAGGAGTAACTACTATTAAATATAATCCTATAGTAAAGCTAAGATAAAATGTTAAATTAGCCGCGTACTATAAGTTAGCTATAAAGAATTAGGAGAAAGAATCTTAATCGATTTCTACTTATATAAAGTATAGAGTTTAATAAAGAAAAGAGCTAGATACTAGTTATAAGAAGTTCTCTAAACTATAGTAGGGCTTCTACTTTAGAGATAACTAATTAGTAAAATTAATTATTAAGATACTAGAAATACTTATTATCTTCTTAAAGAATAGTATAATATATTAGTTAAGGTAATTAAAGCTAATAACGAGATTATATAGTAAAGCTAGAAATCTAGTATTAGCTAAGCTTATAAGTATTATATTAAACCTTTAGCTCTAGATATTAAGCTTAAAATAGAGGAGTAGAGCGCCTAGAGGTATTAATAAGGAGAAATTACGTAATATAGCTTAACGTAATCTACTTTAGGAACTCTAGCTAGAGATTACTAGAGCTAGAGTATACCTTTATAACTAAATACTAAGTTACTTAAATAACTAGAAAACGCTATATAAGACCTTCTTTATAGGAGTAGCTTATAATTAAGGAATTATAGTATTACTAAGAAACCTAATCTAGCTTATTTAAAAGCCTATAGGTATAAAGCCTTTATAATAACTAATAATACCTATATAGTAAATTAAGACTCTAGTAGCTAGACCTAAAGGCCTAGATTAGATACTTATTAGATACTAGTTATTAAATATCTACTAGATATAGGTACTATCTATAGCTAAGGTAATAAGTACTTAAGATATTATCTTTAATAAGTATATAACCTTTAATAGTAAAATAGAGGACCTAATAGATAACCTTATATATTAAATACTAGAAGAGATTACTACTTATATAAGAACTATTAAGCTCTAATACTAGTTTATTAGCTAGAAATAGAGTCTTTCTATAAGATAATACTAATCTAGATATATTAACTAATAAAGTAGACCTACTAGGCTACTACTAAGGAAGAAGATTAGGGACTATTACCTAACTCTACTACTATCTCTACTACTAGTAGTACTCCTAGCTCGATTAATACTAGAGGACTAGAATTATATAAGTTATTAAAACTAGATTAGTAGAGAATAGTTAACTACTATAATAAAAACCTATAATAACTAAGGATTATTAAAGATATTCTATAGGTAGTAGCTTTATAGTAGGTACCTAGGTAGGAAATTAAGTAATATAGAGGAGAGTTAATAGATAAAGTAAGATAAAAAGATACTTATAAAGGCTTAAAGCTCTATTATAGCAACTCTACCTCTACTAATATACTAAATAAACCTAGATAACTATCTAATAGGTAAGCTATTTAAAGAAACTAATAAGCTTATATAACTAGCTATAGTAGATAAATTATAGACTAAAGTACTAGCTAACTAATTAAATAATAGGTTAATAGATACTTGATTGTATATAGGTTTATACCTATAAACTAGATAAATACTACTAGTTTATTAAATATAAAGCCTAACTAGTAGTACGTAGAGACTAGTAGAGAAACATTATATTATAAGATATCTATACTATAATACTAGCTAGCTACTCCTTCTAATACTTATAGTAATCGTAGCTAAATACGATCTTGAACTAAAATAGTATAATATAACTAATACCTTCCTCTATACTATAATAGATCGAGAGATCTATATAAGATACTAAAGGATACTAGAAGAAGAGAACTATCCTTTAGGTCTAAAAGGCTCTATATAGACTACGCATTTTACCTCTACTATAGTAGAAAGAGTTTACTTTAATACTAAATCTCTTGGTTTTTAAGTAGTACCCTTAAGCTATACTATATAGTAAAAGATAGTATTATTATCTTCTTCTACGTAGATAATATTATTATAGCCTATAATAAGAAGAAGACTAAGGAAGTAGAATAAATAACTAACTCTTAAAAGAGAAGTATACTATTACTAGAGGAGTAGATCTCTAATAGTTCCTTAGTATAGAGATTATCTAAAAAGAGAGTAATACTTTATCTAGCTCTTATAGACTATATATATTAATAAGATATACTAGCTCGCCGATAAATAAGACGTCCGCTATAATACTCTAATAGCTACTACTAAACTTTAGCCTTATATTAGCTTAGTAACGCTATCTAAGATTAATAAGTACTAGCGTAAAATTAGCTTACTTCTATTTACTATAGTAACTACTAGACTAGATATAGTATTTATAATATTATAGTTAGCTCGATTCCTTATAAACCTAAGTACTACGTATTAAGAAGCTACTAACTAAGTACTTATATACCTATTAAGTATAAGATAGAGAGCTCTCTAACTTAGTAGAGGTAACTCCTCTAGGTCGCTAGTAATACCTCCTTTATAGATAATACTCTAGATAGGAAGAGCTCTTAGGAATATATAATTAAACTTTTTAACGGTCTAATTACATAGAGAGCTAATAAGTAAAATACTATTACTACCTTAATAACTAAAGCTAAACTACTAGCTTTATCTTAAGTAACTAAAGAAGCTATATTTACGTTAAGACTACTAGACGAACTAAAGGTTAAATTACTAATAAGCTATATTACTATCTAGTACGATAATACTTAAATAATCTAGCTTATTACTAAAGAACTAGCTAAACTCTAGACTAAACTATAGTACGTTAATATCTATAATTACTAGCTATAATAAGAAGTAGCTACTAGCTAAATTAAAGTAGAATATATTCAATTAATAGAGATAACTACTAACGGCTTTACGAAGGTACTACTAGTAAATAAGTAGGAGAACTTCCTAGCTTAACTAGGGCTAGTAGAGGTAAAGGAGTACTAGGTAATATATAAGGTACCTCTTAACGAAATCTAGACTTAACTTAATAAGCTTATACTTAAGTAGTCTTAGTCTAGCTTAATAAATAGTTCTTAAGCTAAAGGGGTATATTAGATAAGATAGAGCTTATAAGCTAACTTGTAAGATTTAGATAGTAATCGATTAGGTATCTTACGCGTAATGCACGCGCGCTACTAGCTAAATACGAGATAGATCGATATATTAATCTAGGATAGGTCGATATAGTTACTAGTACCCTAGTAACTAACGTAGCTAGAAGATATAAAGGTTAGGTCTCTTATAATAGAATAAGATAGAGTAATTAATAAATTTAATTATTACTATATATTAATTAATTATCTTTTAACTCTATATAATTATTATATCTTTTAATTACATTATTATCTAGATTAAGGTGCACCCTTAAAGGTACCTATAAATCTAATACTTCTTTAACTATAGGCGTCTATTTAGGGGGGTGACTAGAGCGTAGAGTATCTATAACGTAAATAGGATTAATTATAAGAGAGAACCTATTAGGCTTAAAACTAGTATTAATAGCTCTACTATAGATTCGATTAATAGTATATAGATTAATCCTAGTTAGGGTAGTAATCTTAAGGGTAGACTTACCTATAGAAGGAGACTTTAAAGTAATAATTATTAAATATATAGGAGTATTTATTATAGGACCTTAGGGAGCTATTACGATTAAGAAACCTTATAAAAAGAAGAGATATAAGGTATTACTAGCCTTAATAAGAAGCTTATAAAAGAAAATTTACGCTAAGAAGAGTATTACTAGTATAGGGCTAATATAGTATTTTTATAGCTTTAGATATAACTTTTAAAATAGACCTCTATAGGTACTAAGAGTTTCTAAGTATAGCCTTTAGCTACTATTTAGTTTAGGCCTTATATAGGTCTAAAACTAGGCTCTTTGAGTAGGGTCTATTATAGAACCTACTTTTTTATATAAAGAGGTAATATAAGTAGTAGAATACCCTCCCTATTAGCGTAGTAGTAATTACTACCTAATAAATACCTTTAAAAGCCCTAGAACACTACTTTTATATATAAAATACTACTTCTAAGAACGTAATATATTTCTCTATATATTTCTTTATTATACTAAATCTTATCTACTACCTACGAAATTATACTAATACTATATATAAGGACCCCCTTAGGCCTCCTATTACTTAATTTATCTACTATAAGAGAGACTATATTTTCTCTCTTTATTATTTTATAGGATAGACTTATCTTAAGATTATAGGAAATCTTTATCCCTCCTAATATATAGTAATAACTATAATCTACTCTATATATAAGATATCTATAAAGTAGAAAGAATAGAAGCTAAATCTTAATACTCTACTCTACTAAAGACTTATATATAGAGTAATATAAGATACCTTCTATTACTACCTTACCTATAAAGAGATTACCTCTCTTAAAGGTATTTCTATATATAGGAGGTCTCTTATAGCTATATTTAAGAAGAAGAGGTTCTATTACTAGATTACTATAGAAAAGCCTCTTCTTACTAAAAGATATATAGAGGTATATAGTAAAAAAGAACTAATCGAAAAAATAGCCTTTTTTAATATACTATATCTTAATAACTATATAAGCTAGAAATAAAAAAAAATATTCGTTTTATAGAGAAAAAGGTAAATATTAATTTTTTAATAAAAAAGTAGTAATATTATATAACCTATATTATTATATTTAGAGTTAAAGTAGGGGTATTTTTTTACTTAGTTTTTAAAGTAGTATAACTTTTTAATTTACGTTTAAAAATATCTAATTTTTTAATAAATCCTAGTTTTATTAGTAAAGATTATATAAATAAATTTTTAGTATAGGTTACTTATCTAAGTAATTTTTTAGAATTAGAGGAAAAAAAAAAAAAAAATAGATTAATAGTTAGCTTATATAATAGATTACTAAAATACTAGCCTATAGCTAATAAATTAAAAAAATTAATCTTTTTTACTAAATTCTTTAAATTAGTACTAAATCTCTTAAAACTCGAACCTAACGTCTAGCTTCTATTAGAAGCTAATAACTCCCCTAATATAATAGTTACTATCTTAAAAAAGAAATATAAAATAATTTATAATACTATTAATATAATTAAAAAGAAAAAATATATAAAAGTAGAGGATATAAAAAGATATAAAGAAAGACCTACTAGAATATTTAAAAATAAAAAAAGTATAATTATAAGAGATATAATTTAAAGCCCTAAGAAGATAAATAAGAGATTAATACTAGAAAATAATCTAAGTACTAGTATAAGAAAGTTATAATACTTTTTAGTAGGAGAGAGAGTTACTACTAATATAAGTACTAAAAAGTCTTTAAATTTTAGCTAAATTAGCTAAATAAAAGACTTAAGTATACTAGATAGTAATTAAAGATAGTAGAGAAGAAAGAATTTAATCTAAAAAGGATTATACTTTTAGATAAAAGCTATATATAAAGAAGGTATATAGCTATATAAGAATACTATAGAAAAATAGGCTCTATTAAGGCTAGAAAGTAATTAGTTTCTATAATTTATAAAGGTAAGTTTAAAAAAAATCCTAGTATACTATTTTTTTCTATTTTCTATTATCTTTTTTACTATTTAATTAGTTTTTTTATTATATTAGTACTAACTAAGTAATATCTAGAAATATAACTATTATAGTTTAGATATCTATTTAGCTAGGAGAATAATCTAAATTAACTATTAAAAGGGACTCTATAAATAATTTACCTTTAGATAATAGAAGATATATATAAGAGATACTTACTCTAGTAGTTAAAAAGTATATATAATATAGTAAGTAACTTTACCTCTTTTTTACTCCTTTTTCTTTTATATATATCTATATATATATATATATATATTTATTAGTTATATTTCTAAAATATATACTAATTATCTATTTAGGCTAGAGATTTTAGTTAGATAACTATAATATCGATAAAACTAAAGCTATTAAGGATTAGTTTAAAAGGAATAAAGTTAAGCTTTATCTTTACTCTACTATTAGTCTAGATTTAAATTCTATTAAAAATATATAGAATCTACTTAAAGATAGGCTAGATAAATAACCTAGGAATAGTTTAGGTATAGGAATTAGTTTAAAGAGTATAGAAGCTTTTAAGCTTACTAAAATAGAAGAGTAGTATAATATAAGCTATTAGGTTATAGATAATTATATACTACCTTAATTAGAAGGTAGAAGGCTATTAAAATAGTTATAGGCTATTAGACTAAGTATTAATCTAGTCTAATATATATTTAATAACTAAAGTCTAAAAAAACCGAGTTTCTTTATAAATATTAATATAGTAATATAATATATCTATAAACCTAATATATAATAGGTTCTATATAGATAATTAATATATATAAAATATAGGAAAAAAGATACTTAAAATAAAAAGTTATAAGCCTTTAAATATAGCTTAAAAAGATACCCCTATTTTAGTAAGCTACTATAGCTAAGATACGCTTACTAAGCTATATATTTTTATATAACCTAAAAGAGCGAGCTTTTTTCTTTAAGAATATATATTTTTTAAAGCTATAGCTCTTATATTAAGTAAGATATAGTATATTATAAAAGGCTATTTTTTCGATTAGTTCTTTTTTACTATATACCTCTTTATATAGATAAGGCTAGCTTTTATAGAGGTATATAAGGATTAGATAAAAGAAATATAGAGAAGGATTATATAGATAGATAAGGCTTCTTTCTATATAGGTAGCTTTAGGATAGTATATATTATCTATCTACCTAAAGAGAAATACCTTCCTACTTACTATATACTAAAGTTTAAAGTATATAGTAGCTAGATAGTATATAGGAGTATCTCTAGGTAGAGAGGTAAAGGTAAGCTAGTTATCTTTAAAAAGGAGTAGAGATCTATTATATAATAGGTATATTAATAAAAGGTCCTTCCTTAAGTATATTACTTTCTATACTTTACTACTTACTATCTCTCTAACCTATAGAGAGTAGCTATCTTAATAGAGGATAGGGCTTCCTCTTATAGAGTAAAGACTATATAAAAGATATACTAGGAATTAGAAGTTTAATTCTACTTTATATAGCCTATAAACTCTTCTAATTTAAACTCTATTAAGAATATATAGAGACTCTTAAAGTATTATATTAGTAAGAGGTTTCCTTATATAGATAAAGAGGTAAGATATTATATAGAGGAAGAATATAAGAAGATAGAAGAGTAGGACTTTCTTAAGTATATTAATAAGATACCTATATAAATTTAGGCTATAATCGCTATAAGAGGTAGCTAAACTAAGTATTAGGTAATATATTATATTTAGTAGCGTAAATTCTATACTACTATACTAGTAGGGAGGGTATTCTACTACTTATATTATCCTCTTATACTAATTTACTATAGTTATAGAGGAAAGTATTTAATATAGGTTAGTTAAGTAGTAGTACCTCTTATTATTTACTTATATTATTTATTAGCTATATTATATATTTATAAGTAGGTTCTAGCTCTCTATTAGTAAAAACTCCCCTTAGTAGTAATCTTTATATAATATATATTAGACCTATATTAAATACTTTCCCCTATAACTATAGTATATAATTATCGCGGTATAATTTATTTATAATAAGTTTTCGGCTTATAGCTATATAGAGCCGACCTTAACTAGGCCGCTTATAGTAGCTAACCTTAATAGCTAACTAGGGAGTAAGGTCTAGTATAGTCTTAGATAGGATAGTATAGAAGATAGTATATATATAATAATATTATAATCCTTAGACTCTAACTCTAGATCTAACCTAAATCTTAGATCTAACTTAAATCCTAGACCTAACCTAAATCCTAGACCTAACTCTAACCTTAAATCTAACTCTAATTCTAACCTAATATTATAAATATATTCTTAATCTTTTTTCTAAAATATTATATTAAGAACGTATTTAGAATATATTTAGAATATATTTAGTTAATATATTTAGAATATATTCTAAATATATTATCGCTTAATATTACTTAATTATATACTACTTATATTTAGTCTAGTTAAAGTCGGCCCTATTTTTCTTAGGGTTAGTTAGGCTATATCCTCGCTATACCCTCTAGTTAACTAACTTAACTCTCTAAAAATACCTATAGAATTTACCCCTTATAACCCTATAGCCGGTGCGGGTTAGCTATAAGGGGAGCTTATAAGTAGGCTAAGTATACTCCCTACTAGCGCTAGTATAGCTTTAGCCTTATATAGTATAATTTATAAGTAGAGGAAGCTTCCTAAACGTAATATAACGGTAATAAAAAGAATTAAAATACTAGTATTAAGTAATTTATAACTCTATACCTAAGATACTAAATCTTATATACTAGAACTATAGTAATTATCTACTAATTTAATATCCTATTCTTCGAGATCTAGGTCGAGATCTAGGAACCTAGCTCTCCTCTTATAAGTATAATATAGTATATTCTCTTAATCGCTATACTAGCTAGACTTATTAGAGGATTACTAGCTCTCTTAATATCTCTCCTAATATAGTTACCTACTCTCTTTAACGTAATACTTAGATACCTTATAAGTAGAAAGGAAGAAAGCTAAATATTAATATACTAACTAGATAGCGCCTTATTACTTAGGCTAAGCTTAATTACTTCTACTAATAGAAGCTATTTAAAGAGATTATATTCTTAGAAGGAGTCTCTACTTATAAGCGATCCTTATATAAAGCCTTTAAAAAAGAAGGCTACTTTTACTATATTACTATAGAAAAGCTACTTATTATACTTAAATAATAAGAAGTTAGTTAAAATAGGCTTATTCTTACTTAGAATAGACCTTAGAGATATAGGTAGTAGTAATTTAGATAGATAAGGTGTTAATTTAAACTAGTAGAGGCTATATAAGGTAATACTTACTCGGCTAAGGAGTTAAACTTAGTAGAGCTAAGTAGTACTATAGTACTTAGCGTATATACGATAATATATACTATTCTACTCTAGTAATTAATCTTATTAATTATTTATACCTTTTTAGTTATCTAGTATAGTAGAGTAGAGCTACTATCTATAATAGGCTAGATCTTTATTACTAGATCTTCTAAGGAGAAGTATAATATTAATTACTATATCCCTAAATTTAGGGGTTATTTAAGCTAGATAATCTATAATAGTATCTCTTATAGAAATAAGGGACCCTTAGTAATTTTTAAAGAGAACTAGTTAATAGAGCTTAGCTATAAGAAGAAGATAATAAATAGTAATATATATTATATATATATATACCCTAGTATTAAGGCTTTTACGTAGGAGCTATAGTAGACGCTCTACTACTAGCCTATTCTTATAGAGGATAATACCTTAATTTACTTAGTAAAAGTAACCTACTAAGCTTAGGAGTAGAATAGTAGAATTATAATAGTATAGCTAGTAAAATCTCCTAATTTAAACCTAATTAAGGATATATAGAGGTTATTAAAGGGGAGAATATAGCGTAGATTTCTAATAATAAAAGAAGAGGTTAGGAGGTATATAGAGGAGGAATAGGAGAAGCTCAAGCCTAAAGAATTTAAGAAGTATATAGGTAATATAAGGGAATATTGCCTAGCTATAATTACTATAGATAGGGGACCTACAAAGTATTAATAATTACTAAATAAGTACCTGTTTTAATGTTGCAATGTGGCAATATAAGCACTAGCGGGGTGCGCTAGCAGGGAGCGCACTTGGCCCGCTCATGAGCCCCCCTTGTACCTCCTTGCTAGCGCTGGCGACGTGCAAGAACCTGATGCGCTGCCCAGTGCCTTGTCTGAGTTAACTTGCGAAATGCACTTTGCCTCTGCTTGACGTTTCCCTAGCCACGCCTTACCAATTTTAGTTAAGCGTTCAAGCAGTGCATCAGGCAGTTCCTGGGAAGCAAACGTTGCAAAACTTAACCTTACTTTACAGTAACATTTTGGAATCCTCATTTTCATGCGAGCCACATAGAGTCTCCTGTATTAACCTCAAGCTGATCACTGTATCGGAAGTGTCGTCATGGGAACAAAAGGCAGGCACGCCAACGCTCGCCCTCTATTCATCAGGAAGCAGTTTCAGACCCCTCGGTTCTCTCCCTCTGGATCGACCTTCCGCTTCCTCGTCAACATCCGCATTTGATACAAAACCATACGCCATTCAGACGGTCTCTTGCGGTCATTATTGGGACGAAACTCTTCAAATCTCTGTCCCAACTCATTCCAATGCTCCGAAGAATCCTCTTGCATCGCCTTCACCAAATTTGCTTTCCAGTTGTAGTACAATCTTCCGGAAAGTTCAGCGAGATTTCCAAGATTAAAAACAATTACGTAGGTTACAAAACCAACAATTATTGCGGTGATGATAAGGGGGTTTCTAGTGCTGCCTTGGTTGATATTCGGAATGGCCCAGAGTGCCTATAGACGCACAAAGTTATTTCAACATTCTCTTTACGATAGTCAAACGTCAGGGTACTCACAGCGCAGAAAGCTAATGGCAAATAGAAGATGCTGACATATGTGAGCAGCTTGACATTTTCGCCCAGTTTAGTCGAGGCCCTGCTCTCGATGAGAGCACTGGCGTTGAAGAGCTAACCAAGAATTGTCAGCCACGGGCCTTGTAAAACAGAATGTATGAAGATTTCCGTGTAGGACCTAGATGATTATAACATCACTCACCCCATCTCGCAATGCCTTCACAGTTTCCAATTGGGTTGTAAACCTTGATCGCAGGCTTTCCAGGTTCTCGCGAATGCCCTCGGTAGCTTGGTCGAGAGATTGGAGCCTCTCTAGTTCCGAACCATGGTACTGAGAGGTTGAGTCCGTGTTTTGAGATATGTCGCCTGACTTTGGTAGATGTTTCAGTAACAGAGTAACACGCGCTTCTCGAAACAGCTTCCATTGCTTGATGTTGTCTTCGATGCTGACCAGGAACTCGTTCAAACATCCAATAACCCAAAAGTAGAGTCTTGATCGTGTAAAACTTTCGTCGTCGAATATGAGTCCGACGTAAGTTTTCGGCTCCATGAAATCTTCGCTCAGCAACTGTTCAATATCGTCATGAAGGCGTGTCCACCGCTTCGCAACCTCTTTAAGTGCATGAGAGATAAAGGTAAGCTCTGCGACTGGCTTACTTAACTCTTTCTCGTTCTTCCAGTCTATGATAAACTGGTCTTGTCCATTTAGTGGGCGTTGGAAGAAGCCAGAAGGGGTCAGCAGTAGAAGCGTCCAATACTGTTCAAATGCTTCCTGTTGGTTACTTGCTGGCGTTCCCTGTATACAGTCCGATGTTGCCAATACCTGCCTGATATGAGTATTAGTGTGTTGCCTCAAAAGGCGAAGACGTACAGTGAAGGCGCTCTGTCGAAACAGACGGTCTGTCGTACTCAAATCCCCCGATTTCTCGTACAAGTAACCAACCTTCCATTTCTCTTGTCTTTTCCACTTTTCATAACTGTCTAGTAAACCTCCCTTCTGCACCACTTCGTAAAATGTGATGTGGAACCCGGTAGATACATTTGAATACGGATTCGCCAACTCACTGCCCTCTTGTCGTGAGCATTCTAAGTGGAGGTCTGTTGCCCTTTTGATTGGGTCATCTTTCCTAATCAAACTGAGATAGGGTAAGGCAGAGAGAGTCCGAGCCTGAGCAAAGTAGTGCACTAATGACAGGCCTTCACAGAATCTGCTCGAGCTTAGCATGATAGCCTGACTACATGTCATGAAGCCGAACATACATAATTCTTCGGAATGAACCACTCTGATCTCGAATTGGCTTTGCCTCTTTAGATTCACTTCCTAGTCGATACACTTTGGTAGTGCACCCGTTGTCCAAATTGAAGATATCGAAGACGCAGAAATCGCAGAAACCTCTGTATGTCAACATTTCGTTGTTAAACGTCCGAAGATCGATCATCATCGATTGAATGGAATTCAAAGTCGAGTCTTCAGTTGCGTCAAGTCGCCTTTCCAGGGAAGCCTTGAACTGCACATAATTCCACAGCCACAGCAAGTCGAATGTGAGCACTATTCTGTTGTCGCGTGGCACAAACAGAGCACCGCGCAAATATTTCGCAAGAGATCGATCTTCGAGACGGTCGAGTATGTTTAGTGCGTCGAGAGGAGGTGAACAAAACTGAGTGAAGATCTGCAGCAGCAGTAAGATTGAAATGCCGAGATATATAACTGGAACGAGTATACGTACGAACTAAGAGATTAGTAAAGCGCTAGTACACTCTAATAGAGTTATCATGCTGGTTCACTTACTGTCTACAGCCATTAAGACAGGTGTGTCAGCCATCAGTTCAGCAGTAGGAACCTCTAGTCGTGTTAGTTTACTTACTTCCTACAACAACCAAGACAGGTGTATTAGCCATCAGTTTAGTAGTAGGAACCTCTAGTTGTATTAGTTCACTTACTTCCTACAACAACCAAGACAGGTATATCAGCCATCAGTTTAGCAGCAGAAACCTCTAATTATATTGGTTTACTTACTCGCTATAACAACCAAGACAGGTGTATCAGCCATCCGTTTAGCAGCAGGAACCTCTAGTCGCGTTGATTTACTTACAGCCTACAACAACCAAGACAGGTGTGTTAGCTATCCGTTTAGCAGTAGGAACCTCTAGTTGTGTTGGTTTACTTACTTCCTACAACAACCAAGACAGGTGTATTAGCCATTAGTTTAGCAGCAGGAACCTCTAGTCGTATTGGTTTACTTACGTCCTGCGACAACCAAGACAGGTATATTAGCCATCCATTCAGCAGCAGGAACCTCTAGTCGCGTTAGTTTACTTACAGCCTACAACAACCAAGACAGGTGTATCAGCCATCAGTTTAGCAGCAGGAACCTCTAGTCGTATTGGTTTACTTACGAACTACACAACCAAAACAGGTGTGTTAGCTATCCATTTAGCAGCAGGAACCTCTAGTTGTGTTAGTTTACTTACAAACTACACAACCAAGACAGGTATGTTAGCCATCCGTTCAGCAGCAGGAACCTCTAATCGTGTTAGTTTACTTACATCCTACAACAACCAAAACAGGTATGTTAGCCATCCATTTAGCAGCAGGAACCTCTAGTCGTGTTAGTTTACTTACATCCTACAACAACCAAAACAGGTATGTTAGCCATCCGTTTAGCAGCAGGAACCTCTAGTCGCGTTAGTTTACTTACAGCCTACAACAACCAAGACAGGTATATCAGCCATCAGTTCAGCAGCAGGAACCTCTAGTCGTGTTAGTTTACTTACGAACTACACAACCAAGACAGGTGTATCAGCTATCCGTTCAGCAGCAGGAACCTCTAGTTGTGTTGGTTTACTTACGAACTACACGACCAAGACAGGTGTGTCAGCCATCCATTCAGCAGCAGGAACCACGAGGTATCCTACGCAATCCAGGCTCACTTACAGCCATTTGATCTAATAGTATTCTCGTAGGTACAACACAAAGGATAGGAAAAGAGCAATTAGAATCCTCAGTCGGTTCGGATGTATGAGAAGGGCAAACCACTCGGTAAGAATCGCATTTAACCCGGAATATTAGCAGCTCGTGCGCTACTCGCTACTCAACTCATCGTCGATCTGGCTGGCACTTTAGTCACATTAGGAAATCAGACCCTGCATAGGGCAGCGTATCCGGTTCTTACACGTCGCTAGCGCTAGCAAGGAGGTAGCCGACCCGCACCGGCCACAGGGTTGTGAGGTGGCGAATTCTGTAGGTATTTTCAGAGAGTTGAGTTGGTTGACCGGAGGCATGGCCAAGGTTGAGTGGGGGTCGCAAGGCTGCTGGGCTTGATTTCAGTGCTTTCCCCAAGCGATAATTATACTGAGTGGCGCGCCGCCTGGACGATGGCGTTCAAGTACTCTGAGCTCTACGAGCTCGTCTCTGGCGATTCAAAAGCTACCACTCGTGAGGCCACGAAGCAGTGTGACGTATTCAACAAGGATCTCACTATCATAGTGATCACGTGCGAGACTGCAGCTGCAGCTTGGGCACGTCTCGCTGAGCAGTTTGACGGCGATACTAGCAAGCTCACGATATACCTCTCTTCGCCAACACCACCAAAACCACCAACACAGCTAGCCACACAGGTACTCGCCAGAAATAGACGGCGAGGCTACACCCAGTCAGAGCAGCCTAATCCACTCCCATAACCAGAGCTCCTCCCTCCCCGATGCCGTCACGGCAAGCCTCCTCGCGCAAATGCACCCTCTTGCGCCTGAGCCCAGCTACTTCTCACCACAGCCCCGCCGAATCTACCCGTCGCACATTCCTCGCTCCACACCTGCCTCTTCTAAGGCCTCGCCCACTTCCAGCAATGGCAACGACATCCTAGCCGACTCGCTTCACCTCGACCGCCCCACCTTCTAGCGAGACCTCTCAAGCACTTCCACCACGTCGACGGTGAGGACCTTAAACTCTATATCAATACCTTCCACCATCTCTAGCACCATCTCTCCAAGAAATGCCACGCCTCAAAACAGACGATCGCCACTGCGATGGCGCCTCTCTTTAGCTTCAGAGGACTGTTGGAGAGTAACGCTAGTAACTCCACTCTCCCAGAAGCTTGTAACGCAACTCAATACAATCTCTTTACACCTCAAGTTCAACAAGATGAAGGTCCCACAGTGCCACTGTGTACCGTTTTCCTTCTGACCACTAGGCCCGATTGGTCACGAAGTCCCATATTCATCGCCTTCTCTCCTAGCATCATCGTCAACCTCAACGCAGTTCACACTGTGTAACGAATCTGGACGCAAACCCAAGACTGCGCAACAGTGTGCAAGGCTATCTGGCTTGCACACTTGACCACTAGAATTGTTGGGCCTAAGGTACGTGGGGGTAGTGTAATTAAATACAGTAGTCCTGTAAAGTTCTTCTGAGATGTTTGGAGACAAGTTTCGACTGCCTTAGAGCCGAGTTGAGTCCTTTTGCGTTGGGCATGTCAAGTGTGCAAGCCAGATAGTCTTTGCACGCCGTTGCGCAAGTCTTGGGTTTGCGTCTAGATTCGTTACACAGCGTGAACCGCGTTGAGTCCTTTTTCATTGGCATGCAGTATATACTTTTAAATGCACTCTGTCGCACTTATTCGTCTTCCGCATTTCGCTGATTTTGATAAAAGAAAAAAAACGTAGGGAAGTTGAAAGTAGCCTTTAGCGAGGCGCGCGCGCGTTTCAACTGCGCCACCTCTCAACACTGTATCTAGCTCAATTACTATTACTAAAAGCCCATATTTTGCTGTTCTGCCCTATTTTTTTTGGCGATATTATACTACTGGCGATATGCCTAAGCCGGTGTTTCGATTCTCCACGCCGCCGCGCGCGAGCTCCGTTCCGACTAAGCCTCCACCCCAACTTGAGACCCCACAACGCTCCACTATACGGGGAGTACTTGCCGTATATCATTTCTGTCCGAATTAAAGATATTCCTATAAGTAAGAAGATCATCAAGGAAGTTTTTGGGATAGCAACGTCAACATCTAGGCGAGTTTTACGGAGTGGGAGGTGCTACGGCCTTCCGCGCCCGCTATACTGGCAAGACCGTGGACTTGGCTTATATCTCAAAAACTACACTTTCTTGGATGGATAAAACACGGCATGGACTACATACTATCTCCTTTAAAGTCACCTGATATGAGTATAATGGAGGCCTGGGCATCTCCTCTTAAAAGGAAATTTTATGATAAACGTTGCAAGATAAATCAGACGATAGACAATTACCCACCACGCCTGCTTGAAATTAGGGATAGCTATAATGCTCAGGCATCCAGATGTTAAATTTGAGACCAATATCTATGCAGAATGTTGAGAAAATGGGTGGTGTTTGAGGTGGTGGTGCATCGGGTTTGGTGGGTTTGGCACTAAAGGCCACTTTCAAAGTTTACTGAGAGAGAGAGAGGTGCGTAGCGAGGGCTAAGATAAGCCCCTAAAGACTACAAGCCGGTTCTTAGAAAAAAAGATTAAAAAAAAAACAAGCCTGCTAGTCGCGGGCATTAAGGATGATGGAAGAGAAGTTTGGAGGAGTTTTGGGCATTCAAACGATAACCTACTTGGCGAAGCCAACGACTATGACATCTAGTTTGGCTATAGTGATCGTGCTAGCTGTGAACAAATACCCAACACCGGCAATGATTTCCATCACCCATACGGATACCGAAGAGTTGGGCATCAAGCCGTGGTATGTAGTGGCTGGAGCAAGATGGCCGTGGACTTGTTTAGCAAGCTTAGTCGTTGAACTGCTCAGGGGTGATGCTTCCGATCGGAATTGAATAATAAGCCCCAAGTTTGACCGTAGTGTGTAGCTATGAAAGCCTTGCCAGGGTACTGGCGTCACGGGGCCCTTCACCAGATTTTGAGCGTACGCATCACGATCGTCTTGGGTGACCTCATGCTGCGTCTCAAACAGATCCGACATTGGTTTGGCGGGGGGGAGGGCTGGCAGATGAAGAGGTCCACGTTATTTTGGTGTCTTAAAAGTCATGAAGAGGAAGGTGTATGCCCACAGTTTAGCCACCTTGAGATCGGGGGTTGCATCCCACCTCGAGAATTATAGCATCCAGAATTTGCGAAAACATTTATGCCTGAAACTATTGGCGAAATTTTTATTGGAAAGTGCTCAGGAGCATTCAACTTTAGCGGAATTTTGCGCCTCTTTTCAGCCTAAAGAGTGCACCGAGGAATGGCAGCTCGATGGCGTTTGTGGACGACTACTCAGCGTGGATTATGGGTACCTTAGACCCTTGATCGGGCAAGTCTGCTAGAACGGAAAGCTCCTGCAGGTGTAGCGGACGGTGTGTAGCGACGACAGTGGAGAGAATTTGGCGGCACAGTTCTGGGTTCCGGCGCTTCAACTGCTTGATATGCCCCATCATTCGTCGATATACATCTGTTAGCTCCGCCGGGACTTCTTCGAGGACCTGTAGTACCTCCCAGGCCTGCACATCTTTAAGCTCTTTCATAACTAGAGACACCCAGAGGAAAGTGCCGCTCGCCTTCTGTTGTATCTTCTCTCGAACCAATGATTGGAGTGGCTGATCATGCTGAATTTGCTCTAATTCTGTGAGGCGATGGTTGATGTAGGCGTCCACTGCACGGGAGACTTGTGCCGCGTTTTCCTTTAGCTTAAGACTTAGCCTAGCTCCAGAATTGTCGAGCCGTAGTCGCTGCTCGATGCTGGCGTAGTTACGACTCGTTAGTATCCACTTGACATGAGGTGATAGAGACGACTTCTGTACGATGAAGGTTAGTAGCTTCTCTAGATCCTTCATGCATTCGTTGAGCGCATCGATGAAGAAGTACGAGAATAGGGTTGTCTTGGCCGTCAACTTGCTCAGCTCGTCGATGATGCCGCAGAGCAGCATCGTCTTGCTTTTGCCAGGATCACCCTTAATCCACAGCAGCCGGCTTTGCGGGTCGTTACGCTAATGGAGGAAGCTTGGGTTTTGGAAGATCCAGTGGTACGACTCCTCGAGTAGTCCACCCTTGGTCTCTTCAATACGCGCTTTATCACGTCGAGGATCGGTAATATGTAAGTCTCTCGTACACTCCTCCAGCTTCTTAATCTCGTCTCGGAGGCGGTCGAATGCTCTACCTACCCCTTCGCCGTAGATGGGAGGCATATAGACACCGAAAATACCCAGTAATGAGTACGCTTTATCTTCTTCACGCTTCGTTTCGCGATGTTCGATCCACGACAAGCGATCGTTCAGGCTGAAATTTGACAGCGGTTCACCTTCAAGCGCTCGCTCTGGAATACCAGTTATCGCATATATTTGCAATCGAAGAGAATCTTTATTGCCGAGCCGCTTGCGTTACAGAGAAAAGAACTCGACTAAATGGGGCGCAAGGAGCTCTTGAAGTGTCCACCCTCGAGTGAACCATTTACTTCTTCGAAACGCAGGGCCCCACTCAGACATGTCGCTATCTACCTTCCACTTAGCTGTAGAGACATCTAACAGATAGACATAGCATCGAGCAGCGTTGCGATACCAATAGTGAAAGCTCCCAAGTAGGCCGAGATTGCGCCAAGCTAACGGAGACCGCAGTAGCTTCCCTAAGGCCCCCACGCTTCACCACGCGCCGCGGCCGCAACGCTAACCTTCTAAGGAGATTTGAATAAGTAAAATTGATCGCAAGCATTACTACACTACTCTACTACCAAATCCCGTGATAATAGCTATTGTGTGTGGCTTTACAGCTTTATTGTTGCGTGATCCGTTGGGGTGATTAGGCGGGCGGCACGCAGGAGGACACGTTAGTGCTGGGGGAAAATCTCAAATTTGGGACATCTCACCAGCCCGACAATATGGGACATTCCTATTCAAAGCACGTCCGTGTTTTAATACTGCTTAGAAGTATCTGGGTCAAATCCCAAAACATAATCTATTTTGCGGGGTTATGCTGACGTGAGTCAATTCCGTCGATAATATGATCCACGCTCGAGGCTAGATTTTGATATGTTATTATGCTCGGTGATATCATAAGGTGCATATATCCATGATGTGAGGGAAGTTTGAGCGAGAATGACTGAGTGGATGTGTTCTATTTTGCATGCTCTAATATAAGTGAACACGATTGTGATTTGTGGCTTGTGTTTCTATCCGCCTTAGTGTTGCACCTCCTTGACCGAGGATAATTCGGCGTGGCCGGCAGTTGCAATCACTCAAGGCATTCCCAGGAGTGGCCGTAACCACCAGAACTTAAATTATATGAGAGAAGTTCCTGTGCATCGTTCATGGATCGCTACATCAGTATCACTCGGCTTACTTCTGAAACCCACACATCCCGAGAGAGCTCGCGCTGAGGCATACGCCAGAGTCAAAATCTATCTCAAAAGCATCAGGATGGTAAATTTAGTTGGAGCCACCGTGATTCTTGCGACTGTAAGCGCTACATTCGCAGACGAAAATGCACGACCCACCAAGCCTATCATCCTCGAAAAGTCCGGAGGATTCAGTATTGGTGGCAAGGTTCTTAAACACCCAGTTACTAATCAATCGCTATCTTGCGACCATGGCTACCTTGAATACTTCATTCCATGGCGTCCACGAAAGACCAATCTTGTTATGTGGCATAGTTCGAGCACGCAAACTTGGCAAAACCGCTGGGATGGTGGTGAAGGCTATAAAGATATGTTCCTACGTCGCAATTACCCCGTTTGGCTTTGGGATGCACCGCGCCTCGGCCGCGCAAACTGGGCCTGCGAACCCTATACATACTTCCCGTCGTACGCATATGACGAGTCTAACTGGGTTGCCTGGAACCTCGGCCCAAGCTACAAAGTTTTCTGGCCCGACGTCCAGTTTCCAACCAAGAGCGCAGAGGCGTGGCAACAAGCAACTAGTAACCGCTACGTTGAATTCGATACTATCGAAAACATTGAACTGCAATCCAATGCGGCCGCTATTGCCGCAGATTCTGGCAAAGTCGGCACCAACATTGTATACCTAACCAACTCGGCTGCGGGAGCCCGTGCCCTTTTCACCACAATAAAATCCAATACTACAAATATTAAAGCTATTGTAGCCTACGAAACCTTCGGCTCTATATTTCCGGATACCGCAAATGTCACTGCCGGAGGCCCCTTCGGACCTTTTGTTGTACCGCTCGAACAGTTCAAGAAACTGACCAAAATCCCTTTGCAGTTTGTATGGGGCGATCACCGGGCAGAAAATTTTACCTTTCTGGAACAGAATAGACGTTCTGTGAGCTGGATCAATATGTATGGTGGGGATGCGACTATCCTTAAACTGGGGGAGTTAAAGGGCATGAGGGGGAATACGCATGTTGCGTTTGCGGACTTGTCGAATGAGCGCGTAGCTGGGTTGTTGGATAAATTTTTAGAAGAATATGGGCTAGATGATTATCAGGACGGCGATAGCTAGGTATGAAGGGGCAAACAAGGTACAAAGATAGGAATTCATATATTTATGATAAGATTTTGCTCGCACCACCATGGTTTTACGGTGCCATTGTTTCCGTTTCGCTAAGGCTACCACAACCCCGAGACCAGAAGCCTCTCCTACTGCAGTTGACATCGCTCAGCGATAAGTAAGATTTGTATGCTCCGACCAGATTTCGTGCATGGAATGTCTGAGCGTAGATTTTTGCTTCCAAGACGGGCTTCCTATACGCCCATCCTAATCTGGTATTCTACTCTGGTATTCTAATAAAAATGCAGCACCTTTCTCACCACGAAATATCTCACCTTGGATTAGCTCTATTTTTCCAAGCCGAAACCCTGACTATCGCCTGGACATAGCGCACTATGTATGACGTGGAACCGCAACAACCTGCCAAGAGAAGCTCACTACAACTACGTGCCGAAAAATCTAGCGCCTCCAAAACAATGAGCTCCAAGATCAAGGTTGGGGAAGCAGCTGAAAGCCGGATAAATAGTCATTAACACTTGGAGAAACTTACTGCTCTAAGTCTACCATTTATCGAAGACATATTGACCTAAGTGCGAGACCATCCTCTCCTGTTAGATATCCATTCAATCAAGCTCAAGCGGAAAGCTCCGCCAATCTTCTTTCCATCCTCTCTCTGTCTCCGGCCAAAGTGTTTTCCAAATCTCTGTGAATTCATTACCGCTCCTGAAGTCCTTTAACCTGCAATTCAGCCTTTCTCCTTTTCGAATCCTCTCTTGCTTTCTCACTTCTTTCACCATGATCTCGTCTCGATGTGTGTCACGCGGATCTCGCTTGCATGTCCAGCTTCGCCCTATCCATTGCACAGTTTCCTGAAAGTCGGGATCCATCAGTGGACCATCCACTAAAGGAGCATTACTGGTTTGCAGTCTCAGATATGAAAGCTTTGGCGAAGAGTTTGAATTGGCCTTGGAAATCGTGTCGAAGATAGAGCGTGCGAGCTGTTCGTCTATTGCGGCATTGATATATACTTCACGAATTGAAGCAGCCCAATTTTTTTCGGCGAATAACTCTGTTATATATGCTGACAATATGGCCATAGCAGCTGAGCTGGTTGGACGAGTGCAATCGTAGACGCAGAGGTCCAAGGTGAGCTCCTGCAGCTTGGAAATACGGCCTAGGCCACGGTACATTTCAACTTCTTGTCTATCACCTCCTATTCTCTGAAATCTGGTGATGAGCTTCTGGAGTTGAGGAAAACCCTCGCTGAGTTGATCAATCGTTTCCCTCGTTAGGATGAAATTTCGGAGATGGAGGCTGCGTAGACTACTTCTCTGGTGATGGACAATCGCATTGAATGTTAAATCACCTTCCCCCTTTAAGTTGAGAACTTCTAATGAGGCCAGAGCTGCGATGATTCTCCCAATTGTTTTATCGACTTGAAGAAGGTCGAGTCCGGCCCTAGCATCGCTTTCTATTTGTAGCTCTCGAAGGGATTGGAAGACCCCACTTTCTGCTAGTTCCGCTAGTCTGTTGAGGATCACAGGCCGGATGCTGTTTGGTAGCCTAAGTGATCGAAGATAAGAGAAGTCAGTATGGGTGCTCCAGGCATGCAGTTTCTCCATTGTCAAATCAAATTCCTCTATAATCAAAGTCTCGAGGCGCCCAATGACTGGAGACATTGCAGATGCACCACTGTCATCCGCAACGTGAAATCCGCGCCACGCTGGTCGGCCAAATCTTACAGCTCTTTGCAACTGCTCGCTATGAAAGAGTCCTTGGCGCCAAGTACGGACATGCTTTAGATTTGGTGCGGCGCATCGTCTCAAACACAAGTAACGGTAGTTTTTCCATGAGAGAAGAATGAATAAGCCTTGGAAGCATGCAAGGAAGAAACGTAGATGGAAAGTATCGAGAAGGTGTGTATCGGAGTCATCGCGGTTGCGCCACCGCAATGAGCATGTCCAGTCCACCCAGATGTACAACCCTGTTTGCGGCTCCAGTTCAGCTTGATGAAGGCACAAGATCTCCCCATCCGGATCAGGGTCCTCCCTCGTGCGCCAGAAGTGGCTGACGAAAAAGCAGTCTGCCCGCCAAACATAGCCTGGCGCGGCGGGTATGAGAACATAGTCGTCCAGGGTCTTACGGGACCACTTCTTGAAGCGGTTTTGCGAAACGAAAGAACTGCGCCGTTGGAAGAACCAGAATGTGAGAAACTTGGGACTTTCAACTAGGAACTCGTCTAAGGAGTGATATTCGCGTAATAAGCCCTTGTGGAGGTCTATAGGGATGGGCTGCTCGTCAGAAATAAGGTCGTGCCAAGTGGCGATACTCTAACTTACAAGGGACGACCATGCGTTATCTTAAGTTGGTATTGCGCACGGGAGAGCCACTGAGGAGTTCGACATTGCGCGCGGAGTTGAGGTAATTTGTACCGCGGCGGAGTTCCGCAACCTCCGGCATCTGCCACTCCTCAAAACTCGGCTACTCGTTGAGGTTGCTACTCCAAAAACTCTCCGAATAGCCTCAAGGTTACAAGCTAACTCCTCTCTTTAGTAGAACTAATATATAACCAAGATGGTAGAGCGCTGGGGCGTTGCGGGCTAGGCGGCGGGCTCGTCGCGGTCGGGCGGGATGAGCTCTGGCGGTGGGGTTTTGAGCCGAAATCGTGGGCGCACCATGATTCAAAAGAGGGATATTTATAGAGGAGAAGTAGATACATTAAATTATAAGTATTTTGTATATAATAAGAGCTAATTAAGATGTATAAGTTAAATTCCCACTCCCGAGAGCGAGGTAATTATGTCTATGGCCCTGTTTGGTGCGCGCGCAGCCACAGCGCTTTGGCGCGCCCTGCATCAGTTGTGGCCATAAAACCAGCGTACTTTTCAAATGAATAGTCTCTTCTTAAGATAACTGATGACAATAAATCCTCTAGCTATGAGATGGGTCATTATAGGCAGATATCTGTCGTGGTGGCAAAGTGACCATGGGTTGTCATCCTCGCGGTCAACTTGTGAATAAAAAAATCTGTGCCGATGTGGCATCTAAGCTGGCAATTATATTCTGCGCTATGTTAGGCTTTGATGTGACGGGTACCCCCTTCGTCATAGCGATCACGACGATTTACAAAACATGAGCGGCAAAAGCGAAAGGTTGTGGGGAATTCGCCCGTAGGACGTCGGGAGAACCTTAAAAATACCTATTTTTCAATCTATTTACTTCCGTAACACTTGTCTCCATTCCATAGGGACATTCTTTAGCAGTTCGATAAAGACTATTATTAGAAGTCAAATTGTGACACCATTTGGACTTTATGTATCATGTAAATCTTTGCAGAATCTTGATATCAGTACGCAGTTTGTTTTCCTTCGACCATGATGGCTGAAGCCTGTCACCAAAAAACCTACGAAGCCCCCTTGTCTTCCCGAAATCATCAGATCTAATGAACTCGTGACAAATTTCCAACGTATTCTGGACGCATCTAACAGCATAAGTGTATCGGTGAAAGGCCCTTCTAGAGCAGCTTTGCTATACCATGATTGCCCAGGTGTTGTTGCATTCACACGACCCGGGGCTACCGGAATTACAAGGCCATAGAGCTGTTGAATGTTTGTAAAGCTGTCCCGGAATGCATCTTGGCCAACGCTAATGCCCAATATATGCGATACGATACAGAATGCAGGAAGTCCTTCTAGTCGAAACGTAAACTTCTTTCTAAGGATGTGTCAGTGACAGAAGAGCTGCTTGTAAAGCATAACATACGGTGTACCATCCCGTCCTTTGTTCTTCACATTCTCTAGATTCATATTTGCCACGAGGGTGCTCCGACTGCGAACCTTCATAAGCTCAATATCTTTGAACCAAAGCGGTTTGTTGGTGCCTTTGTTGCTTGCACTCTCCACAAGCGCGCCAGGACGTGTAGCAGCGGCGGCGCTGAGAAGGAGCGAAATCTGGGCCCTAATAAAGCTATGGAGAGACTTGATATCGTCGATCTATAGGGCGTGGAGAACCGCGTAGAGGTCCTGGAAATACATGGCAAGCTTCTCTTTTTTTGACTTGTCAAGTCCAAGGCTCGGGATCCACTTCTAGCTGTTAGTATAACAACATGGCAGTCGCTAAAGCATAACGTACGTTACGAATATCTTGTAGAACCTCATTGCTCATCGCATGGCCCACAGTCCGTTTCTAGTACGCATCTATAGCAGTTTCCTTCTTAATTCGAGACCGTTGCTTCCGCTAGAAGAGGTATGGCTTGAATACAGCTGGGTCGCATGCGCGAAGCTGATCTTCGGGAGACATCCCTGTCCGTTTTTGAATCTCACGGCAATACTTCTGCCAGAATTCACCTTCCCTTCGCTCAGACTGGTCAACAAGCAAATAAAGCAAATATAAGCAAAATTATTTGTTTGTTTGTGTGTTAAGAGGGCTATATTTTGTTTGTATTTGTATTTGGAAGCGATTATTTGCAAATAATCAAATATTTGCAAGTATTTAGCAAAACTGTGTGATACGCTTGCATACAAATTACTATGCTGGCGTATCCTACTCCTGTATATGGAACTCCTCTATGATCTGCTCGTCAGTGAGCTTGCTCTCGTCTTGATCGTATATAGGCGTATATCTAGCTCTTATCCACGCGCGTATCAACTGTAGAGCTGAGAGTTGCTCACTGCTAAGGTGGCGTTGCTGCCATTAGTAGGCGGTATAATCTCAGCCTCGGCTTGTGACTCCAACAACTGCGACTTAAACGTACGCTCAGGACGCGCAGTAGTGGCCTAGCTCGCGGTAGCTAGGGCTTGACGTGGTGTCTGGCGCTGAGATGATAACTCTGGTGTAGGGCGCCAGCTCTGCGGCCAGCGCTCTTCGATCGTTTAGTATGTATAGAGAGAGTGGGTGCGCGGTGTTTAGGTGGTATATTAGGCAAAAATACGCGCTGAGATGGGCAATAACAGTAAGGTTGAGCATTAAAACAAGCATCAAAAAGGAGCACAACTGAGATGAGATGACTAAGACTGAGCTGAGTAAACTAGTTTGCAACACTAAAAAAAGTATCGTGAGATCAACTTTACAGCAAACTCAATAACTTCAACACCTTGCGCATAGTAACGACTTCTACCAAATATACTAAATATTTGCAAATATTTTTCAGGGTTTATATTTGTTTTGTTTGGAAGGCCAGACAGTATATTTTGTTTGTATTTGTATTTGTCTTGGCAAATAATACAAGCAAATACTTGCAAATTGTTTGCTTGTTGACCAGTCTGCCTTCGCTACAACTTTTAGGTTTGAAGCGTATGTTTTGGTTTCGCTGGGCCCTCGTTTCTGTAGTGGGTGGGTGATGGCCCCTAGAGTCTCCTCCGCTTCGGTGTCTGGCTGCTCGTCGTCCAAGCCATCGTGGGTATCTCTTTCGGCATCTGTATTCGATAGCGCATCGCGGTCAGTATTCGGATCTAAGTAGGAATCGGAATTGGAATCAGAACATGTTCCCGTGCCCGAATCCACTTCAAAGTCCGAACTGAGGCGTTTGGAGGACCTGGAGGGCTGTAGGCGCAACTCGCGAGCGGGGACGGGGTCGGTAGACACAGTGGAAGATCTCCCATTCACCATCCTGGCGGGGGGGACTAACTTGGAGGTGATTGTACCGTAGACGTTCTCACGTCCGCTATCCGGTTCTGTGGATTTTGCTTCGAGGCGGGGGTAGGGAAGATTGAAAGGTGAGCAAGGCCATAGTAGGAGGACGTCCAAGTCGCTCGAATGGTCTGAGATAGAAGCAGCGCTTCTGAAGCTGGCACCATCCTCAACTACAGGAGGGATTTCTCGTGCCAGCCCGGCCGGCCAGACATCAAGGGTGCAACTTCAGAACCCAGGTGTTACAATGTTGAAGGAACAGACCGGTTTAGGTTGGGTCGGCTCGAAGTGAAAGCGAAAAGACACTGACACATCACTTGGCAAACTACCAACAAGTGAAAAAGTTTGGTAAGCCACACATACTTTGAGCTGAGCTTTGGATAGACTCTGGAAGCGCCAACTAACCACGGGTGGCCCGCAGTCGTATCTGGGTCACAACTCCTCCGCCTGCTGTAGCCGCCGCGCATGGCAAACAACAGGCGAGGGTAACTTTGCTCGTTCACATCGACGACAGTCCCATCCCATAACGCAATACGGCCTCCAATGACTAATTGGCATCCAAGTCCATACCGCCGAGCCAGAGCGATGTCCCAGCTTGCAGTGAGAAAGTGTCCGCTCACTCCGACATCAAAGCAGCCCCCGTGTGGGACTGCCTTTCCATGTTTAGCTAATGCGTCGGCGAGTTGTCCCAGAATGCAGCCAGGTTCCACAAACAAGATTTCGTTCACGCCGCCTCGTCATCGAGCATGATATCCTAGTACGATTCGCTATAGAAATAACCATGTCCACCACTTCTCACCGATATTGAGTTTGGATAATTCGAGAAGAATGAGGAGAGCAAACCCATGGTTTGGATGACCGCCTTCTCATTGTGTGGGGGGGCTATGACCCTGAGCACCAGGACTGATTTCTGAGGTTCAACCTGCAGACGTGCTCTATTGGGCGTATGGCAGCGGCAATCAATGCAGAAGAGCGGTGAACTTAATCCAACAGTATCGTCTGCCAAGGTATCACGGAACTAAAGGAGAAGACTTTGGGACTATCGGCTGACCGCCGGCGTGCAAGATGTAGTGGAGAGAACCAGTCATCTCACTATGCTGATCGAGCTGTTGCGGGAGGGGTACAGCGTACACGGAGAGTGACGCTCCCACACGGCTAGGTGCAGCAAATTTGAACATTCGGTAATAATGGCACATCACCCGCATACAAGGGAGGTGACTGGACGTGCGTGGGTCTGGACGCACACATGGCACGAGCTCTCTGGCCACCATGAGCATGGCATACGTTACGTGCCTGGCATCTCGGATGAGCTGCACTTCAATGACGGCGGACGTGTGCAGGCAGGTGTGGTCACTAAGTCCACCGTCACAGGGGGTAAGGAAGAGGATGAAGCCCTTCGGACAAGAAGATCCGGAAGCTTAGGTGTCGTCGCATTTTACGTCTACGTCCCTATGTTGTCTATACGGTTCGGCCAACGCCACCTCCGAAACACAGAAGGATCCCGGTTACACCACACCACTCTTGTGCAAGTCTTCTGCAGACATTTTGTTATTGTTGAGCACGGTCAGGTCCACTTCAGCTAACCGCAGACCCGCCGTCATGATTACGATACCTGGAAACTGTTCGATTTCGCATAGAAAATTTGACACCAAAGCATCGGCAGACTGGTTGTTGGACCATCGCGGGTGAGACTGCCTACTTCATCTAAGAGCAGCACAGCTCTCCATGAGTAGGCCAGATCAAACATAACTCGGAAGCGCTTAGGTTTTTTATCAGCTGGAACAATCAGTGTGGCAACGGAAATAGTGTGAGGTGGGGTCTAAATTTGTTCTGCGATCATCCGAACCGTCAGCGTCTTGCCAGTACCAGAGCCTACATAATCTACCTCGTCTCTGATTGCGTTGCTCAAGTGATGTTGTTGTGCGGACAGGAGAGACGTGATGATCTGTTTGTCTTCTTTATCAATAATCAAATCGTCCCTCTATCTCACAGGAGCCACTTTTGACACCAAAAGAACTGCCCACGGTTTGTGGGCGAGTGAATATTTCAACACGGTTGGGGATGTGGTGAGTAGTTAGTTTCTACCAGCCCATCATTCTTTCCTAGAGAAAAAAATGAAGCCCTACATTCAGATTATAAACAAGTAAGGAATAGACTTGAAAATAAACGCACCTTGCTTGGTCCTTTTTATCGCCATCGATTTTCTTGGACCCGACGTATGCCTGCTATCCCACATTGTCTATCAATATGCGACCTTGGACACGTGTCTCTGTCGCACCCTTGGCCTGCGCCGAACCGTTGTATTCCCAAAGAGGGGGCCCACCAAGCTCGTTGAACGTGCGCCTACGCCGGAAGAGATCCTCATCCACACTCTCTCGATCTTTGCATGAATCTAGTGGGTAAGCTGGTAAACTTGTGAACTCGCGGGTGCCTTGAAAGCCCTCAAACTTGATCTGAAAACTCTTGTAGCCACATTCCGTTTCGTTGTAATCGATGTGTTCTGCTTGAACGGTATAGCTTTGGATGTTTTGGTTCTTGTCTCTTTCTTCCGTGACGTGGTTAATCTGGTAACACCAACGGTCGTTCTGACTCAAACCAACAGCGCAATCACCAGGCGGTTTTGATATGTGTAGCCGTGGACAAATCCTTCCTTGAGGCTATCAGCAACTCTTTCATTGCATAGCACAACAGAAAGAGCCACTAGACCTGCAGCAAGCCCACAGACGAATAATGAAGCGCCCATCCAGTCCATTCGCTTCAGCTTCTCGGTAGCATGAAGCGGCGAACTATTTCCTGATTGTACAAACAGTTGTGCAGCTAATAGCCCGATACTGCAGAATGGGAAGTTAATATAGAAGTGTTGCGCAGCAAAATAAGAGCTCAAGCTCACTCAAGCTCGATAGTCTGCTGCCTGGGCTGGTATATATACTATCGCACTATTGCGGCAAGAAGCACCAGCGCCATGATACCTTTTCAAGAAGTGAACTGCCAACTACAGGACCAGTAATACGGCCAATAGGCCACGAGGCGAGGATTATTGAGAAGTCCTTAGGCTGTTGTCTGAGCGGTATCATATCTGAAAACACAACTTGAGTTATTGTGATGATACCTCCACTACTGATGCCCTGCGTGCAGCGCCCTGCTAACATGATAGCAATTCCTCCTGCAGCTGCGCATATTATGGTTCCAAAGATGAACAAAATTATAGATGTGATGAGAAGTTGGCGAGCGCCGGAGTATCTGGGGCGGAAGCGGTCACTAGTTGGAAGATGGCTGAAGTGAGCAGATATGAGGTTCCTATCCAAAACGTCCCTGCTGCAGTTCCGTGGAGGGCATGTGCGATATCCTGTACCAACGGTGTCAGTAACTGAGGGAAGAAGACAAATGTAGGGCACCTCACGGGCAGAACTGTGACTAGAGGTACCGCTTAGCGTCCGGTCGAAGCTGAAAATCCCTCAACCAGAGAGCTCATCACCGGATCGCGGGCCAGTGTTAGAACGCAGCTCTACTCCACTGCGCCAAACAAACCCAAAAAGGCAGCTGAGTATCCAACAGCGTTGAATACTAGAGTAGAACAGTATATATCGTACAAGCTCGCAGTTGGCGCAGGCTTACAGCCAGAATGGGTAGAAGTTGGTTATGTGCTGCGCGAAGGAGTTAGAGATGTATTCAGCAACGACATGGTTGATCTGTATATTTGCGAGCAACGTGTGAAAGCCTTGGCGAAGCAGTTATTCAAAGTCGAGGTACTTTGGATGTCAGACGCGTTCTACGTCTTGCTAGAAATGCGACCCGGTCAATAGAGTCTGTATATTGTCAGATCAAAGCTCCTCATACGTAACCACGGGCCGCCCAAGACGTGCGATTCACTTGATGGACACACCGCAGAGCACATTGCTGTAATAGGAGCAGAATTGACACCCTGTCAGTCTCATCAATGACCAGAGGGCGGACGAAGAGTTATGTAGCCTTCTCTGCAGCCACATTAGTTCTAAAGCTCAGTTGAGTAAATCTTATCTCCTACAGGTACTCCAGATAATGATCAAGGGTCTAGCATTGAAGCATTCGCTCTAGTGCGGCAGCGCGATGAAGTACTCCGAGAGTATCGCCGTTCAGATATAGTCGAAGGTGGATCCTCTTGTATATCGTGCCACGCCGGCCCAGGAGCCCTGCTAAACAAACGAACATGCATCCTTTGACATATTTTTGTATGTAAAGAGCGTATCAAGGAGCGTATCGAGGAGTGTGTCGTGGAGCGTACAATGAAGCGTACAGTTAAGCGTGCGGTTGAGTGTGCGGTTGAGTGTACGAGTAGCATAGGTATGTACAAGGGGTCGATCGCGCGAACGAGCAACATGCAACGCCTGAATGCAGACGAGTGAATACAAATGTGTAGAAGATGGTGTAGAGCCTTGTTTGTCCCTTGTATGCTGCTTCGCTATTGAAAAATAGTGCTTAGGTATGAAGATGAATGGTGCGTAGCGGCAAGTGTTATTTGCGCTCAAGTGTGCTATCCGTGTATGCAAAGCCTAAGTCATGAAGTAGCCAGGTCTTGCGCTGGTGTGGGTATGTTGCTGTCTCGATTGGGTGAAAATACATGCCACTGATGAACTGGCAAAGCTGATGTGTTGTTGCAGAATTCAGAATCCTGCAAGCGTCTTCATGCACAGTTACAAGCTGTTCTGAACATCACGCTCAGCTATCGATCACTATATGCTTTTCTCAGATCAGTCGCTTGCTGTCTCTGTAGACAACCTATCCACTGTAATAGGAGGAGCATCGACTGTGCGTTCCTGCAGGCCTACTATGTGGATGATGCTGAGGCGTTTCTTCCTACAGATCTCTTCGCACTTTGCGGAACCAGGACAGTTGCGGCGTGGCAGCATTGCCGGGGGATTTGGGAGACTTGAAAGGTTCTTGTCCCGGTTCACTTCTTCACCTGTCATTGGTATCTACCTTACGTCGTTTAGCATATCACCCTTTTGGCCAATCCTGGGCTGCTCATTGTCTGTCGATGATTCAGCACAATCAACTCATACCCGATACTCAGTCTTCTCACCAAATCACTCGTTTCATCAAGGTTCCGTTGACTCAAAGCTGAGGCTCTCTCGGTAGGCATGCTCTGGGCAACTTAAACGTACCGATAAACCAAACCACAGACAACTACCAGAACGGGACGGCAGCTTTGGTGCATGCTTTGCAGTTGTCAATCCCCTCTGAGGGGCAGCGAGGAGACCACGCGCAATTAGCTCGATATCCTGCGAGAGGAGACAATGGGTCTGGCAATGCTCGATCAAACGACGCGGCAAGGCCAAGCAGTTGGCGGTGTGGGACATCCTGCTGACGTAAATACATCGCTAAGGCAGAATGTAACTCATGGAGCGGACTTCCGTGAGACTCCGCCCCACCCCCAACCCCCCACCACCACCAACGACCTTGTCAACGTCTACTCTGGCTGTTAATACGATCCTGTACGTTGCCATTTCATTAACTGAGATCAGGATCCAATATGGCCTGGTACACCACTTCGCCTGTACCGCCAGAGACAAGGCGCGCGGAATCACTGGTTGCGCATCCAACGACCAAGATCAGTGTATCACACGCTACAAGCATCGTGATGCAACTAGACCTCAGTTAGCCAAAGGGTATTGTACTGATTCTTCTGATGAGGCGGGGACTCTATCTGTTTACTATCGCAGGTCGTGTCTTCCCCTTCACCTCCAAGGAACAGTGGACTTTGTCGCTGGCGCGGGTGTGTCTGCAGCTTCAGCTAACGCGATTATGCTGACATGGCTAACATCGCTTTTGATGGGTTGGGTAAACCGGATTGGACTCTGCACCTCCATTCTTGTCTTACTGGCTTGTCCTTCACCGTTTGCCTTCCTGCACAATCCCGCATGCTTCCCCTCGCCAATCATTCAAAAAATGTCACTTTCTGGGACTGACAGCCTGTCTTCCTGATGTATTCTGACCGGTATTGAGTTGCGCTACGAGCCAACTTACCTCCTAGAAGAGCGTGAGCAGGGCAAGCTCCACTCACACTACAGTTCCAAGACTGTCTCCGTGCTCAAGATTCAGTCTCAGGGCTAGGGAATTAATCGAACATCAAGTCATGGCTACTGAGAAACATTCCATCTACACAGTCAACGAGATTACAAAGGTTGGTGTTGCAGGATGGGGGCCAGCCCGATCGAGATCGGCCTGTGTGCACACCACCATGCCAGCTACTGCCGAAGAAAAGCTTCCAGAAACAAGCAAATCTCCAGCGCTGCTAGTGAAGGAGGGCGACTAGTTCTGTGAGGCGTATTCCTTGTGGAGTCAAGTAAAGCATGGTCAACACCGGGTAACAAACCCAAGATGCTGGGCTTCGGGCGCAAATACGACGACATATTTGTATGGTAAACAACACAGCACCCAGTTGATACCGAGCTAACTAAATGCCAGGTTCAAAATGGACCGTATAGCTTGAAAGAATCAGTGGGGACTCGGACGACAGAGGTAGACTTGCCAGCAACTTCCAGCCAAAGTCTTTCAAACTTGACAAGTAGGGTTTCAAACTTGACAAGTGGAGGTTTCAAACTTGACAAATGGAAGTTCAAACTTGGCAAGTGGAAGTTTCAAACTTGACAAGTGGAAATTTCAAACTCGACAAGTGGAAAGTCTTTCAAACTTGACAGGTGGAAAGCCTCTACACCCTGAGGCTATTCGTGAGGCTTTACAAGTAGGCGTTTGAGCTCCAGGGTGCAAAGGATTTACTGAAGCTGGCCCTAGCAGGAGACAGCGATGCAACGGAACCTCCTAGCCCATGGCCTAGGCTGCTTACCTGTAGTCACCACCCAGAGATCTTCATTCACCGACCCTCTCGATACGCCAGCGACAGACAGCTCCTCCGAAGAAGACCGATGCAGGTAACGGCAACGCGCAACTCTAAACAACTTCGAACCAAACCCTGGCTGTCAAGCGCATGTAATAATTAATTTGCCGGTTGTCTAAGCGGAGCATTGATCGGTGGAACGATGAGAAAGCTAAGGACGTCCATTTCTCGCAAATCACACCAAACACAAAGCGCAGCTGGAAACGATAGAAAAATGTTATGAGAGGTACGGGTATGTTGCTCACGCTGATGACGCGAGACCAGCGAACCCGCCGGGGCCGTCGAGGACTGGCTATCTCGGTCCAGTGCTCTCCGCACCTATAACGCAAAACCTAGGTGCAGTCCCATCTCTGAGAGTGTAATCAACCGAACATGGTGAATGAGTGGCAAGCGTCGCGCGACGAAAAGGCTCAGGACGCCGATTGTGCTCAGTACAGACCAGTCGCTGATAATAGCAACGAATGAAACTACACCGGTCCCGATGGTACCTAACGTACCCAGCGGCATTATCGACGCTCAAGAGTACGTCCCCCGACTTTTTCAGCCAAAGCGCTACATTAGCGAGCATAAAACTAGACACGATGAATGAGACAAGGCTTGAGCATGCCGGTATCCTTGGAACCACCTACCCCTGCGTTCAGCGACATGGTCAAGGAAGACGTGATGGCTGTGCTACAGCCATCGGAATATATCCGCGAAGACCAGGCGTCACAATTCATGAATTGATGCCGGCAAATCAATCGAAGTCTGCAACTATATGGTCAATCTGGCTTGTGGAGTGTTTCAAATATGCTCCACTACAAAATCTTGCAGAAAAAGGTAAGCCTTACACTTTGATGACTTGATTTGGCTACTCACTCGTATTAGAGCAACGCGTCTAGTCGTCACGTCAAACGGTCCACAAACACGAGGGCTTTGGAACCGCCCACAACTACGCCATTCGTACGGTACTTCTGAACATAATGCCTCTACTAGCTTAGGTGCTGATGACACAAAAATTCCGACGTTGGAGGTTATGCTCAGCCGACTGCAATATCAAACGTCTCTTCTCCAGCCACTATAAATGCTGATTGTGCTAGGGTATCTTCACGGCATGCCTTGGGCCAGTACTGCAATCCTTTCGGTCGATGTCCAAGCCCAGTGACCATGAATTGCATAATGAGAGCGCCGTAGACAGCATCACTTCTACTCGAACATCTGGCCACCACGATGGCCAATCCATGCCTACAAAACGGAATCCTTCTGAGCAGGAAGTACTGAGTAGCGTGCAAGCGAGATCACGCCGTGTATGCCTCCAGTCGGTCCAAGACAAGGCCCGTTCAGAGAGACTTGTTCAGACTCCACGACGATCAGTCCATCATCGTGAGGACCGTAGACCACAGGACGTTATCGCCGCTGGTATACTTCCTTCAAGCATGATTCTTTGTTCAGTGTTGACGATACAATATTGGGTCCCGGTCGCTGTTACCGAAGATCGTGATCAGCCGACAGCAATAATAGTTCCAGGACGGCAACTACAAGCGGCATCCGTTCATCCTAAAGAGCTCGTGGAAGTCCCAAATCCCACTCTGCAAGAACTGCGAGGGAAAACGGCTCAGGCTTGGGACAGATATCAAGTCAAGAGCGTAGCACGAGCGGCCAGCGGACAGGCGCATTTTGTGAGTTACACCCATGGTCATACTACCAGTGATCTTACAAGTTGAGTACTACAGCGTCGTACCCTTGCGGATTCGGTTCGAAGTCCATCGATTCGCATCTTACACCAAGCCACGCAAACAATTACCAGGCTTGAAGATGCGGCTGACAATTGAAGGCATCAAACAAAACAAGTGACTTCAATAGGAATACTCTTAGTAGTGACTCTTATCATTCTTCAAATGACAGCGGAGCCATAACGCAGGTTGACAGTGAACATCAGTCCACGCTCAACCGCGACAATAGCGGCATGATGAGGCTCAACCACAGCCCAACGACAGCATGAGCCTCGATTTATCTCATTTTCGATCCCACCTGAGTATAGGTACGCCTATAGTGAGCTTATCGAGCGTACCCAGGGCTGATTTGTTGCGGGCCGCCATACCGTTGCACCCTACCTGGGTGCGCGTGGAGTTTAGTTTCCCCGAGCCATACATGTTTCACATACAAAGTTGTAGGCCCAATATGCGAACTGCAGATATGCAAATTTCACTAGCAAATGATAGCGCCACTACACTCGTACCTGTTGACAGCGTCAATGCATTACCAGACGAAACAACGGAAATCCGTGAGGGCACATACCCCGATACCGTGGACACCTACAAACAACAAGGACGCTCGTTCTATAGTAGAGGTGCATACATCGTCTTGTCCAATTCTAAGTTGTGAGCGCTCCTATCGCCAGCTCGATTTACTCAACAACCATATCGAGAGACACGGATATCAATTCCGACCCCGAAGGATTGTCCACAGATGACGCTGATCGAGTGAGAAATACAAATCGGCTCTGCTAAGCGTAATGACCCATAAAAGAGTTGAAGGAATCATAGCAAAGCCTCTGATTCCGAGATAGATAGCAGCTGGCGTATGAGACAAAAGCGACACACACACCATCAAGAATCGGGTTCTCCATCGAGGCTTGGGTCTAAGTCTGCTAGGCAAGCTGATCTTTCCAGTGCTAATACGTACATAGTTGGCTTGTTGCATACATTGAAAAAGTCGCAAACACCGAGGCGGTATTTGAAAAGATGCCAAGAAAGTCGAAGAATCGGAGACCACAGCCTGCAATAAAAGCTACAAGCAAACCCAGGATCAAGCAGAAGCTAGATGGGCAACGGCATATCTTGTCCGCATCTGCAGTTGCCATGTACCTCGATATATGCAATATACCCGCTGTGGGACGCGAACGGGCTGCTTCGCCGAAGGCTGAACCTAAAAATCGATTCACGGAAGTGGATTCCTGCTGTGACACACATGTCCCCTTTCTTATCCTAATTTGCGACTGTCTCCAGTGGGCGTGTGAAACTGCATGAGTCCAGCTCCAGCTTCGAGCTTGGCCCATAGGTATTGGCCATCTTCTTTGACGACCGCGGTGGCCAGAGAGTCCATAGCGCGCGAAACGTACTCTTCTACTATCCTCCTAGTAGCTTTGGTACACGGATTCAACTGAAGTCGCGCTCATGTCAATCGCAGCAGTTACAGTTTGCTACACAGCATAAAACTTGACGAGGACTTCCTTCTACACAAGGAAGGCTATGAAAAGGTGTCCTTTCCCGCTTGGCTTTCGGGCTCAACCCGACCGTGGTGGGATCGATGTCCGCTCAAAAACCTCCTTTACCGCTGAAGATTTACTGGCTGGAGGTTGTACGTGCATGCCTACGAGGGAAAGAAGCGGTGATAAGCACACCGGATCTTGCCACGCCATCTCGATGGGTACCATGCCATTTAACACACTTGGCGCATAGCGTGGTGAATGATAAAGCATGAAATCTTATTACAGATATAAAGTCCCTTGCCTCTCGTCCGATAGGGCACCCTACCCACGGTAGTCTTCCCTTCGTAACCCTCATCCTCAACGACGTGGAGCCGATTTTCATCAGGTAAGAGATAAACATTTCTTTGCTTCACTCTCGTCCGCAAACACATAGGCACGCACTAGAAGCTGCTAGGAAAGATGGTTGGTCATACTTTAACGGCTTGAATTATTCCGAATTTCATATCCACAGTATCTGGATAATTGGCGTCATGGAGAGTCTAGGATATCCCGCGCACCCGAAATGCACTCCAGAGTGTGCATCGTCACATCGCAAAGACCTTCTCGTAGTCCTCCCTCTCGAACAGCCTACGAAGGCTATGCAACACTTGATCAAATATCTAGACTTGGATACGAATGCCCTGAATTACATCGTGCTCGGACAGGACGGAACAGTCTAGACTGACTATGCGATTGATTAATCGATACGTGTCGCTGTTGCGGCACGCTGAAATAGAGATCATCAGCCTCGTGCGGAGTTAGAGATCATCGACCTCATGCGGGGTTAGAGATCATCAACCTCATACGGAGTTAGAGATCACCGACCTCATACGAGAGTTAGAGATCATCAACCTCATACGGGAGTTAGAGATCATCGACCTCATACGAGAGTTAGAGATCATCAACCACATGCGAGAGTTAGAGATCATCAGCCTCGTGCGGAGTTAGAGATCATCACCATCGTGCGGAGTTAGAGATCATCACCATCGTGCGGGAGTAGAGATCATCACCATCGTGCGGGAGTAGAGATCATCACCATCGTGCGGGAGTAGAGATCATCATCCTCGTGCGGGAGTAAGAGATCATCATCCTCATGCGGAGTAAGAGATCATCATCCTCATGTGGGAGTAGAGATCATCATCCTCGTGTGGGAGTAAGAGATCATCATCCTCATGTGGGAGTAAGAGATCATCATCCTCATGTGGGAGTAGAGATCATCATCCTCATGTGGGAGTAAGAGATCATCATCCTCATGTGGGAGTAAGAGATCATCATCCTCATGTGGGAGTAGAGATCATCATCCTCGTGTGGGAGTAGAGATCATCATCCTCGTGTGGGAGTAAGAGATCATCATCCTCGTGTGGGAGTAAGAGATCATCATCCTCGTGCGGGAGTAAGAGATCATCATCCTCATGCGGGAGTAAGAGATCATCATCCTCGTGCGGGAGTAAGAGATCGTCATCCTCATGCGGGAGTAAGAGATCATCATCCTCATGTGGGAGTAGAGATCATCATCCTCGTGTGGGAGTAAGAGATCATCATCCTCATGCGGGAGTAAGAGATCATCATCCTCGTGCGGGAGTAAGAGATCATCATCCTCGTGCGGGAGTAAGAGATCGTCATCCTCATGCGGGAGTAAGAGATCATCATCCTCGTGCGGGAGTAAGAGATCATCATCCTCATGTGGGAGTAAGAGATCATCATCCTCATGCGGGAGTAAGAGATCATCATCCTCGTGCGGGAGCAGAGACCATCATCCTCGTGCGGAGTTAGAGGTGGTCCAATCCAGTATGCTTGGGTTGAGACCCTGGAGGATGGGTTCAGCGGGCTTGGGAAGGCATCAAGCCTGCGCGTTGTTGTGTGGCGCCGGCCGCGCATGGCAGCGATGTGGCGCGGGGCCCGGCGTTCGAGCGATGGGTAAGGGGCACGCTGTTTCTCGTTGGCCTATCCTGTGTGTGGGGGGGAGCGGCGCGCAGTACCCATAACCCATGGAACGTGCCGCGAGCTTGTCAGCGTTCCCCCGCCGTGTGCCTCGTCATCCTTACCTGTACCGAAAGTTTGCACTGCAACCTCTAGCGCGGACGAGGAGTCGCAGGTGCCTAGACTCGTTCTTATTCGTCCTCTACGCTGCAAGGCGGCCTTGTAGTGAGCTTGGCAGTCAAAGGCCATGGGCGCCGCTCCAACTAGCGGGACGATATCGCACAGGCAAGGCGGCGACGAGGCCGACAGTCAATACCAGCCCGGCGAGGGCGATTGGGAGGCAGCCTGAGCGGTCTCGCGAGGAACACAACAAACTTTGGCAGACACACTGAAGACGCACATGCCTGGAGGGTCTTGTCACCACATGCTAACTGTTTATGCGAGTCTAGAATTCTAATCTCAAGCCGACGGCCTCGCGCAGACGAACAATATGAAGACCACAGCGGAACCCGCACGCCTCGCTTCGCACCAACTCAAAGCGACCTTCGCTTCAACCCGCTGCCGCATATCCACGATCAGTTTCATCGACCGCAAGCACCGACGCTGTAGACCCATACCACATATCAACGCCGAAACCCGATATCACAATTGGGCTCGCACAACCACATCAGGTTGATCACCAGGCATCCGCGTCGATACTGAGCGATCTGGAGATGAGTGGCAGTTGAAGTAGTGTTGGAGACGGTGAGTAGCCTTCCAGGTTCGAACAATGTTACTCTTGCCTGGGTCATCTTCCCATTAGTATTACTTGCACAGTATCACCCATCCATCTTAAGATCGTACGCGCCGAAACACCTCTAAGCCTGCCTCAAAGCCAAGATCCTACCAACTGAGCTTACGAGCCTCAAAACCTTCTTGAATCATCCGATCCATCTCACGGAGCTGGTGATGAGAGATCTTAGGCGCATATCATTGGAATCCCTTCGGTCGCGGCACGCGTGGGAACGGGGCGGGGCGGCTTGCACAACATCTAGCTCGGATAACAATAATCTTCTTTCTTGAATTTCTCATCTGCTCATAATCACGGCATTGCTTGGGATGACGGAAATGGGTGGAGGGTATTTGGAACGATACCGAAACTTGGCCATATCATGTTGTCACTGTTAGTATTATATTATATGGCCCTAGACACAATAGGAAGCTCTTCATCTCTGTTTAAGTCGGCCCTGCTGCCTGTTTTTGAGCCACTTGATGTTCCAGGGCCCATCCTCCCACACGCGCACGACACGCACGTCACGTGCCCATAGTTGCCTTCACTTGCACAACGCGTCTTCACCACAGATCACGCATACAAATCACACATACAAATCACACATACCCCATCGCTAATGGGCACCCACCTTGATCTCACTACACGTAATGCTTACGCGCTACTAGTGCTAGGCTCCTCCCCATGGGTATATAAACCCCTTCTCCCCCTCCCCCTCTTCCTTTCTCCAGCTCTCTTTGCCATATGGCTTAGATCAAGTGTAGTATCTGTTCCTATCAGTTTGATCGCTGATATTCTGCTACGGCAGAACCCGATTATCTATTTTTGAAACCAGTCGGTTGCTCACTGGGCTTGCTCATAGTAACTGACACAGTGTCGCCTCTACTGCACTACAGGAGGTGTACGCAACCTTTTCATTGAGTCTTCTGGCTTGCCAGTTGCTTGAGGAAGAAACCATTTTTTTGTAAGTTTGGTTGCAATTGGTTGAGCCTAAATGGACCATGGTTCCTGATTGAGCGAGGACTGGACCTCTGCGACGTGACAATTGATTATAATGGAACGAATCCAAGGCGAAGAGTTAGCAACCGCCTGGAAAAACCTCTCTCAAGAATCCCGTCGGACAATTTTATCGCAACTATAATCATCGTCCAATCGACTGCTCGTGGTGGAAACTTGTGGGGCCTGGGAACGGGACAAGGTCAGACTTTGAATCGTAAACTATAGTGAGGATTTTTCTTACCGTTCTAACGACCAGATTACCGTCATCGACCTGATTTGGAGTGTACGATGACATAGTTGAAAGAACGTTTCAGGTATGCGACTACTATGCGAGGTAAGGGATGGTTATGTCCAATCATAGCCCGACACAAGACAACTTGGCTAGATAACGCAGCAACGCGTCTGGAGCGCCCATCTCATCCTACAAACCCTAGTGCTTTCTCGGTTTAACTTCAAAATCCGACAGGATTCTCGGCTGCCAGAGGCTTGTTAGTGCATGTCCTTGCAGACACGAGACGGGGAGTGTACGGGTTATTCTTGAAGTTACGAGCTTCATACCACATTGAGTCGTTCTGATAACCCAGCCATTTTACCCGGTACTGCAACTTTCCGTGATAAAAACGGCAGTCAAAGATACCCTCTACCTCGTATTCTTTCTTCATCGTCGTCCACATTGCTACGATTCCGTTTGCGCTTGTGCATATGCGAATGTATACTGTGCGCAGTAGGCTTTGGGCACTTACTCTTCGCAAGAATGGCGGTGATTTCATTGCTGCTATCATCACTATAGCAGATATTGGCAGCGTAACCACTGCACTGTGCTGCCCAAGGAGGATTTAGTGCCCGAGGATGGTTGGACGAGAATCGCTTTCGTTGCCTCGCCAATCGCGCATTGTGTTTAGAGCGCTTCTTCGACGTCGGATTTGACTCTTCAATATGCCACTGGCTTTGCGCAGCGCGTTTCCGCTCCATCATCCAACTCCGATATGACATCATCCTTTGTACCTGTGGAATTCTGTGCCGTAACACTCTGATGTCGAAGCCTTGCGACTTCAGGTTGACTGCCTAGATGACACTTTGCATCGTCTTCGTGTGAGGCAAACTTCTCGGTATCAAAGCTAAACGGGCTGTCGTCGATGGCGCCCATATTTTCTACGCGAATGTTAGAATAATGTGCCAGAGCGACTGCCATAATTGGGCATGGAGGCTTACCCTCGCAAGGAGTTGGCTGATTTGAGCTCTTGTCCATCGTCTCTTCACGATTTGCTTGTCCTCTGCATATTCCTGGTTGATGTCAGAGGACAAACCATCGTTACTGCCAATATCTCCACTTCCTCCACCTCCAACACCACTGGCTTCATAGTCGTCTTCCCCAGCTGTTTTGTGTTAGTCATGAAACAATGCCAGAATTAATGCCATATTGCTGTTAGCACTGGGAAAGCCTACCTAGGCCTGTCAAATCCATGATATCAGGTCTACCCGAGACGTGCACAAGATCCTCTTCGTTGTCCCTTTGGTGTTGTATTTCAGCCCATCTTCGCTAGAAGACACCATCGAGGGCTTACTTCGAGAGGTTGGCTTTGGCCTTGGAGGTCTATCATATGGTATTATCTGAAGGGAACCTTGTCCGTGAGGGATAGAGAAAGTACTAAAGATTTGTAAGAAGCTACATAGTGATAGATTGTAACAGCTTCACTACCGCCTCGTGCCCATACTCTTCAGCCCACGACAGCGGCGTCCGACCGTTGTTGTCCCTTGAGCCTACATCCACCTTGCCAGTCTCGAGTAGTAGCTTTACTACCGCCTCGTGTCCGTTCCTCGCAGCCCACGACAGCGACGTCTGACCCCATTTGTTCTTTGAGTTCATATCCACCTTGCCAGTCTCGAGTAGTAGCTTTACTACCGCCTCGTGCCCTTTCTCTGCAGCCCACGACAGCGGCGTACAACCGTCGTTGTTCTTTAAGTCCACATCCACCTTGCCAGTCTCGAGTAGTAGCTTTACTACTGCCTCGTGTCCGTTCCTCGCAGCCCACAACAGCAGCGTCCAACCGTCATTGTCCTTTGAGTCCACATCCACCTTGCCAGTCTCGAGTAGTAGCTTTACTACTACCTCGTGCCTGTTCAACACAGCCCACAACAGCGACGTCTGACCCCATTTGTTCTTTGAGTTCATATCCACCTTGCCAGTCTCGAGTAGTAGCTTTACTACCGCCTCGTGCCCTTTCTCTGCAGCCCACGACAGCGGCGTACAACCGTCGTTGTCCTTTAAGTCCACATCCACCTTGCCAGTCTCGAGTAGTAGCTTTACTACTGCCTCGTGCCCTTTCATCGCAGCCCACGACAGCGGCGTCTGACCGTTGTTGTCCTTTGAGTTCATATCCACCTTGCCAGTCTCGAGTAGTAGCTTTACTACCGCCTCGTGCCCTTTCTCTGTAGCCCGCAACAGCGGCGTCCAACTATCGTTGTCCTTTAAGTCCACATCCACCTTGCTAGTCTCAAGCAGCAGCTTTACTACCGTCTCGTGCCCGTTCATCGCAGCATATACTAGTGGCGTCTGACCGTAGTGCTTGTCTTTTAAGTCTATATCCTTGAGTAGTAGCTTTACTACCGCCTCGTGCCCTTTCATCGCAGCCCACGACAGCGGCGTCTGACCGTTGTTGTCCCTTGAGCCTACATCCACCTTGCCAGTCTCGAGTAGTAGCTTTACTACCGCCTCATGTCCGTTCCTCGCAGCCCACGACAGCGGCTTCCAACTATCGTTGTCCTTTAAGTCCACATCCACCTTGCCAGTCTCGAGCAGCATCTTCACTTCTGCCTCGTGCCCATACTCCGCAGCCCACGACAGCGGCGTCTGACCCCATTTGTCCTTTGAGTCCACATCCACCTTGCCAGTCTCGAGTAGCAGTTTTACCACCGCCTCGTGCCTTTTATACATAGCCCACCGCAGCGGCGTCCCGCCACTTGCTTTTATGTTAGCATCGACGTCGTCGCGCACTATCAGCAGCCTCACCAACGCCTCATGCCCAGTGTTCATTGCACATTTAAGTACTTCATTGGCAAGTACATTCAAGTTTCCTAAGAACTCTGGCAACGTCCAATCAAAGAAACGGCAGATAGGAGAGTCTAATTCGTTGAAGTTGAGTAAGAATAAAGTAGTGTCGAAAATAATATCCTGAATATTCCTTTCATAGTTTGCTTTCAGAAAATTAGTGTCGCATGCATCTGAAGATATGTCTAGCAAGGCATAAATATTATCTCGGGGGTCAGTCGCTTCGCTTTTGCTGAATTTAACCAGCATTGTATAAAGATCCCGCTTTTTGGCCCACCAAGAGCTATTCCGGAGAGGACCTGGCATAATATCTAAGATAGGTTGACAGTGCGGATATGGGGTAATCTCTAGTAATGATGGCATAAGAGCGAAGATGCTTGCTGAAATAGATTTGCCGCCGCAAACGATTTCGGCGACTCGCGCGTTGGCGGTTTCTTGTATAATCCAGACTCTCTTGAACCAACTTCGGCGAAGGAGCGACTGTAAGCCTTCAACCAGAAGGCCTTTTTGGTCGGGCCTTAAACAGTGTATCACCGCTAACCAAATATCAACCCATTGCTTGTCTGAAATATCCTGCTCATCAGAGCCGTATTTGATGCCCTCTTTCTCCAGTTGCTTCATATAATGCATAACATAGTCCGTATCATAAGTAGCTTCGCCCAACCAAATGATGACTCGTTCAGCCTCGCTGTAAATAGATCCCATCTGCTGGACTTGCTGTCCTCGTTCTCCATCATTATTTTGATCGATGCAAAGAACGTCAATCCAAAGGATCCGGTCTTTTTCCTTGTAACGGAGATCCCGAAGTGCAAGATATGCATTTTTGGTGACTGGCGCTTTGCTTCCGTTGATCACTATGTCGCACGGTCTGGATGTGCTGCCCCATGTGTAAGATAAAGCTGCATAATCTCTGACATGTTCTGGTGAGGCGAGCTTTGACTCAAAAAGCTGGCACTGGATAGGGTCGTCGTCCCCTTTGAGCAGTCGAAGAAGGCGAAAGGCGGGTCCTGCGAGGCTGATGGGCTCGTATTTGAAACTCGTCATTTCGAGTGTTCGGAAGAGGTAATCATAGAAGCTACCAAAATGCGGGGCAAGTCTTATCGAGCAAATTACCAGGTAGAAGATTGGTCCTGTCGCTCGGCGAACCTCTCTTTGTCGTAAGGGACAGGAGATTTGGATTTCGCTGAAAGTGGAAATAGGATGAAATGCGAGAGCCTGTGAAAAGGAAAAGAGGAATAGAATGAGGTGATTCAGCCTTGCGGGCTGACCGCCACGTCAGCCCGCATATGCGGTTTTTGATTGGATTATCGAACTCTAGTGGAATAAAATGGTTGCCTACGATAAAGCCAACGCTCTGAAGTTTGCATTTTTGAAGATAGTCATGGTGCAGCACGTCACCGCTGGCACGCGGGCGCAAGAAAGGCCCGCACACCAAAAACTGACCTGCGGGTTTGTTATGTAACAACACAACCATCCACAGATTTTGTACTTCCTCTTCATCAATAAAAGATATTAGTATGGTGTAGCACGTCACCAATTTATGCCTCCCTCAGCCCCCGTCCGCTAGCACGCGGGCACAAGAAAGCCCGCACACCAAAAACTGACCCGCGGGTTTGTTATGTAACAACACAACCATCCACAGATTTTGTATCCCCTCTTCATCAATAAAAGATATTGGTATGGTGTAGCACGTCACCAATTTATGCCTCCCTCGGCCCCCGTCCACTGGCACGCGGGCGCAAGAAAGGCCCTGCGGGTTTGTTATGTAACAACACAACCCTCCACAGATTTTGTTTTTCCTCTTCACCAATAAAAGATATTAGTATGATAAATACTATACGTTCTTCATAAAACTATCGTGGCTCTAGAATACACGTATTTAGCACGCGGGATAGATGTCTTGGGGAGCCTGTCATTCTTGAGCGCACAGTATGGCCTCGCTGTTGATGTGAGTGCAAATTTAACAGTGAATTGAAGAATAGAAGATTAACCTGCTCCCTTAGAGTATTGTGGGCTGGGAGACAGTCATGCCCGACGGGTCCGTGGTCAACGTGGACGCAGCAACAGAGCCCGATATTGCCGTAGCCATGAGAGGCAGTGGCAGCCAGTTTGGTTGGTATACCCATCTTGGAGACACGCGAGGGCGGCCGCGAATTAATCAGTAGCTAACATACGGCATACGTAGGCTATCTGACTTTAGAAGCTTCTCTGCCTCTTCCTTCGTTGCCACCTTGACCGGGTACCACTTCAGGCCAACCAGCCTCGCTCCAGGGACCTGCGGGTCCAACCACTCGTCCGTCGTCTGCCGGAACGCCGCCTCTTTGTCTTTGTCCACGGAGAACTTGATCATACTCGCGCTATTGTTCGCTCGCCACACCCGGAAGTCCTTGACTGTCGCTCCAGCAAGCCGTTCTACGCCGTTTATCCCCTGCTGGATAGCTTGCTTTGCTACTTCTATACGACCAGCGAGGATGCAATTGGGCGTGGTTGCTGCTCTGCCGAGAGCATTTGTGGAGTCCAGCTAAGAGCTTGATTATCAAACGAGTGTCCGATTCCTTCCAATTCTGCAACAAACTCTAGCAGGGCATCAAGATTTGCGCGAATGAACACCTCCTGTAATCCGTGCTGCCTGAAAAATTCTTCCATGACAGCTATCCTGCGCTATTAAGCACCTTCATTTCACCTGCGCCTCGTCGCACCCCAACTAGGAGGACACTTAGTAATTGTGATCGGCTCATGCGTTAACAACTCAAACTCGATGTCATCATTGGACTGCTTCATCTTTGTTAACAAGTGCCTCTTGTACAGCAGCACCATTCCCAGCCCCAACAACACTCTCGCAGCATGATCGATGAGCTTCCAGGGCGCCAAATCCGGCTTTTTGGTATAATAACCCAAGCCGGGATTGAACACAATCTCGATCTCACGGAGAGAGCGACGCTGCGCGCGTGCAAGGTGAGCTACATCAATCAACCATTTGGCGTGCCCGGCGACGAAATCCATGTTTAGGGCTCCGTATTCACAATCCCAGGTTGAGAAGTCCCATGTAAGTTTTCTGAGCCGTGGCGCGGAAAGCACATATGTACAGAAAGCCTCTGCGCTCCAAATCCGCGGGTATCCTCCATGATCTGCTATGCTGACGACCTGTAGGTATGCCAAAGTAGAAAGATCGGGCGGGTTGCCTAGGGGGAAATCGAAGAAATTGGGTAGACCCAGTGACGTCAGTGACTGGCCGTGAGCGTATAAAATCGACTCGAAATGAGAAAGGTAGCTGGTTTCTCCGCTTGGAACGTTGATGTCGCGTATATTAAAGTGTTCCAGACGGGTAGGCCATCGAAGAATGTCGGTGAGAGACAAGGGAGGCCCACTGCAGCGGTATATTTCGAGGGAGGTGAAGGTAGCCTTGCTTACCATCTTCTAGATGGCGAATCTTAGTTAGCAGGGGAGCAAGACGGGCCATTGCAGCAGCTTCAAAACATAGATGAAACTGGGCTTAGAATGGGTATTGACTTACTTGTGTAGAGATGCTAGGGGGTGTCGGAGTGATCTCGAAGACCTTGAGGCTTTTAAGCCGTGGTTGTGACCCGAGTGCTTCATACAGCACTGGGAAGGTTAGCTCATCGGGTTTCGTCCAATCTGGATCTGGATATTTCGCGTGTTCGATATCGAAATCTATGTGCTCAAGGCGTGGGAAATGCGAAGAAATGCGTCTCCGCATTTCGAGAGCATCTCCAACATCGAAGCGGCTGTACTCTAATCTGAGGGTTCGCACGTTTGAGTACTTGTTGAAGAAGTTCTCATTAGGCCATAGTAGATTCTTCAGAGGCCCGTTGATGTAGATTGTTAGATTTGTACAGTGGTTTGTGATGTGCGGGTTGCCGGGTATTTTGATGCCGGAATCTGCGTGATGGATATAGATCGACTGAGAGGAGTAGATAAAAGGATGCATGAGGCGATAAAAATACCTCGAGATTGTGCATATAGAAAGACCAACCCTGCGATGTTCCCATTCACCAATATTAGAGTATCGCTGTTTCCGGAGACGGCGTTCATTGTAGAGATTATAGTAGGCGTACATTAAGATATGCTCCACAATTTCCTCTGGCAACTTAAGGATTAGGAAAGGCGGTCGGAGCGCTAGGTAGAGTTCTTCGTCGGTGGACCGGTGGAACGGCAGTTCGGCTCGGAGTTCGACATCTCCCTCATAGCGGACTAGTAGATTTGGTGGTAGTTGGCCCTTTCCCCTTAGAAGAATAAGTTGGTTATCCCTTGTACGCCCTAGACGGAGTTGTCGAGGGTCCTTGTTGTGTTTTGGAGTTCGCATCTTGCTGGGGATGAAATCGCCCAATGCTGAGCGCTAAGAATTATATGTAGGCAGCAAGGTCGTCCTTATGCTCCTAGAATAATGATATCGGGGGGGTGGAAGTGAGCAGAGCGGTGTTTCCGGTATGGAGTATGCAGTGTTGAGGTAAATTTATTTATTGATTGATTGATTCTTACTCGGTTTCAGCCGCGATTTCCACAGCTATGTCCGGCTAGCAAGCTTGGCGGACAGCCGACACGGCGCGGATATGTTGTTCCACACCGCCCCACTTCATTCCTGTAAACAAGAACCAGCTGTCTCCAGAGGCCTGCCGTTTCCTTCAATCACTATCTACAATTATATTATGTTTATAAAAATTTATATTTTTAAAATCTAGAAAGGTTATTTAACTTTCTTAATATTAACTTTATAAAAAAAGTTTTATATTAAAAATATCTCTATATATAAGTTTCTATACAAAATTTATTTTTTAAGGACTTTTAAGTACCCTTTTTTTTAGGTTTTTTTTAAAAAAAAAAATTATATTATTTTTAAAAAATTTATATTATAAAGTTCGAACAACTGGCAACCCACGAGTTGGGTTGCACCACGGGAGAAACATGATTGATATCAAAGTTCTGACAAGAAACCAAAGCGAGATGTTGGAGATAGTAAATAATGAAGTAACCTTAATCGCGCCCTCCTGCCAGTGCGCCATCCCTTGAAATGTCGAAGCTTATCGTCTTATGATGCCACCACCCATTGACATACGGAAAAATCCTAAACATGCGCTCGAAATGCAAGATACACAAAAGAAATCCCCGTCTACATGCCCCCAGCGAAAATGACGAGACTCATCTGAGAAACATCTTTCACAGCTTAAGAGACGTAGAAGTCATATCTCAAGCATCCCGCATCAATCGAACCACCCGCGCCACCATTGTTGCCTATCAAACACAGTCAGTAAAACGCTCTCGCAACTCGCTCATCATGCACTTACACTTATAATAATTATCCCTCAGCAAATCCCCGCACTTGGCCCCCTCGACCGGTACCGCCACACTCTGCTCCGTCGTCGTCGTACACCCCTCAATCCACGAAATCTTATAGTTCTGGTACGAATCGCCGCCAAGCGGCGCAATGGGGTACCAATAGATTTCCTTGTCGCCCGCCTTCATCTTCTGGTTCTCGTCCTTGGGACAATACATGCCCGACCACGTGTCGACCCAGGAGGCGTGTACGTCGTGGTGCTTGTGTGCGTCGTGACATTTGCGTTCGCTGACTGTGGGCTTTGGTGGAGGGGGTGTGGCCTTGGGTGGGGACTCGACTTTCCAGGAGAAGATGCCGCAGCCGGTATCGATGACGGCGTTGACGTACATGCGATCACCGGCGGAGCCGTGGTTGCTGCCGCATTGAGTTCCCACAAGCTTCTCGAACGCGTTCTTGCAGAGGTCCTCCTTGGGGAGCAGGCATTTGCCATCATCGTGCTTGTAGGACAAGAAGAACTTGTAATCGTTATAATAGTCGGATTTCTCGGGCGGCGACCTCTTATACAAGTCACTGCGCGCTTCGTTCGCGACCTTGACCATCTTTAGTAACGGAATCTTGTTGCCGTCAATGTCGTACGCAACTGAGGTAACATCGGTCTTGAGGTCCTTCATGACACCCTCGCAGAAGGACTTGGTCGTCTTGTCCACGACGAATTTGCTAGATACAGGCGAGATGTCGCCGGGACACTGGGTCTCGGGTTCTCGAGGCTTCTGTTCGAGGTCTTTGATTGCTTCTAGCACGGCTTGGGCGAATTTGGAGTCGGTGTAGGTGATGCGGTTCTCGACTTGAGGGCTGCACAAGCAGCCTTTGTTCGAACCCTTTTCGTGTCTTGGTCAGCATATTCTATCCGGATATGCGTCGCATATGTAGACTTACCTCTGAGCAGGCCCAGTCGACAAATCCAGTGGCCTTGGGATTGTTCCCCTTGACGGTAGTACTGGTGGGCTTGCATTTATCGCAGCTAGGCTAGTTGATCGTACAGTCAGTGAAAAATGCCACGTCTTCATTGCTAACGAAAACTTACTGGCGCCGCAGTTGCCGCCGGGCACTTGGATGAGGTTGTCGAGCTCGTGGTCTTGGTCTTGGTCTTGGTCTTTGTGATCTTGTGGATACTCTCTTTTGGGATCTCATTTGCGTTGGAGAGGTCTTTCCCGTCCTTGAGTGCGCTCCATAGGAAAGCTAGGAAGGAGCCAGCGGTTACAGTCGAGCCGCCCCACACTCCAGCTGCGGCTGCTGCTTCGCCGCCCGAGAGACCTGCGGCAATGGCGGCGGCCTCTTCTTCGGATGAGAATACGATTGCTTCAACAGTGTCTCCAGCAGTAGTGCCTTCAGCACCCTCGGCACCCTCGAAGAAACCCTCTTCGTCATCGGAGAAGTAGCCCTCATCATCTTGCACTGGGTGGTGACCACCATTGCCTTCCCAACCACCGTCTGTGGCTGGGTCACCAACGTACCCCTCATCGATGTTATAGACTTGGTCAGTAAGGGGGTGGGCGAAGTTTGCTTGAAGTTCCTCGTCGGCGCCGACGCGTTGCACAAAGTCTGCGAGACCACAGGACGGTCCTCCGCGCTTGCTCATTGACCTCTTGCGCTTCTTGCCACAAGGTTTTACCTGCTTTGCGATCGCCTCGAGCTTCTTCTTGACAGCAGGGCTCAATAGAACGTTTATGCCTCCGTCTGCAGCTTTGATTGCGCTGACTCCCTGGGTGATGGTTGCAACGGCTGTCGCACCACCTTTCTTTTTAGTAGTAGTCGTGGCGACAGCAATGTTATTTGGGTCTGATCCGATCCACTGTGAGGGTTGATGTTAGATACATCATATTGCTATTTTGCTGGTGTGTTTCCACTCACCTTAGTGGTACCACCTGCCACCGTAAGGTACTTTGTATGACCCTCGATATTCGCCGGCCTGGATGCTCATGTCAGTAGACTACCCAGGGGGCCTGAGTTGCGGGGGCGGGTGGCATACGTGGGTGCAGGTCCTGGAGGGTTGACTCCGATCTGCCCTGATTCGGTCGGCACGATTGCAGCAACTCTTATGCTGGAGGACTTTATCAGTACTTGTGCTTCGATGGCATGTCAATGTCGCTCTTACTCATCGATTTTCTGTCGGACTGCGATGTCGATGTTGTGAACAACGGTAACGGAAGGCACAAGGTCGAGAGCTGCTGCAGCTTGAATCAACAAGCCGCAAGCAGCAACAACCGCAGAACAGCCTTTCATGATGGCGTGTCCAGAGTCGATAGATTCCAGTGAGACGTAAGAAATGAAAAGAAGAGAAAAAGGAGATCTAAGTCGTCGAAGATGAGATGGTTGTGTGAGATGATTTGAGGCTTGGTTGATGGAAATGAGAAGTGTTGTGAGTGATCTTGGAAACTGGCTCAGGCCTCTTATACCACGGTGACAACGGCAGAGCGTCCGCTGATGTGTGGCTAGAGCCAATTTCCAATCGACCTAGCAGGTTAATTTCAGAATAATCGTACTAGGCCGAGATCCTACCAAAAGTACGTCGAAATAGAAATCATCATCGCAGGGCGCCGATGGCTATGTCGAAATCTTGGCAAAAGGTTCAATTCCTCTCTGTATGATGAAATATTCATGACCATAAGACGCCCCGAGTATGGGCACAGCTCAGCCAAGCCATGTGGAGAGCAGGGTAGGTACCTTCTGAGATTGAGTGAGCCTATAGGACGACCAGAAACTGATCACCTGCGTTACCTCGAGGCCGTTCTGTACCTGTTTCGATGATTGGCAAGCCTTGCGGGGTTTGAAGTGGCTGGTGATTGGTGGTGATGTGCCTGTAAGCTGAGTCGATTGGCTCGGTTCACTGCTTACCACTGAGTAGGCGCCTGGAGGGTCAGCCCTATCAACATCGGTAAGGTGTCGCTTACTCGCCCCAATGATACATCCACTTGTAGGTAAGCTTTTCCGTAAACTCTTGGCTGTTCTTACTTGCACTCTGGGTCGCCTTATTGTCCGCAGTACCTGGATAGATGCCAAGAATCTCCATCTACTGCCTGTATCCATCATATGCAGGGCTCAGCCTCAACCGCAAAGCCCCAAGACATCGCTGTACGCATCCTTCGAAGTGAGACTACTTCGAAAAATGGTTCTCTTCCTCGTGATGTACTGCTAATTTGAGCACATTGGAAACAAGGCGCAATGAGTCTGAATTTCCCACCCTCATCTTATGCCAAGAAACGTCTTCGTTGTAGCCGTCCTAGATGTGTCTCAGACCCGTATGAAGACGCCTCAATCTGCCAACAATCTTGAGAAGCTGTAGGTATAAAGTGACGATAGCAGGGCCGCATGCTCTGTTTGATCATAGATCAATCCCAGGAAACCATCGTTATTTCAGAACGCCATATTAGCATTCGTCTTTTTTTTTGCTCTTTTCCGTCTCATACTGTCCTTGCGTCTTCCTTAAAGAGGCTGCTCGTTCGACCATCTTTTCTGCTCTCTAGGAACATATCGCTCTCATCTCATCATGCACACGCTTCGCGTTGCGCTACTTCTGCTCCAGGCGCTTACTGTCGTCGAAGGCGCCAAGTGGACGCTGCACAAATCTTGCTGTCAGTCTAAGAATCTACTTTAGCAATTTTGAGATAGGAAATAACATACTTACAACAACTACAGATAGAAACAAAGCCGACAACGCTGACGATACTCAATTGGAAAATGCCATGATTGATGCTGTCAACACTGCGAAGAAATGGGCAAGCCAAGGGTCGGAGAAGTTGAAGTTCTCTAAGGGCATCTTCGGCCTACCGCTCAAGTTTGCCTTGATTCCCTTGCTGAATATGGGAAAATATAGTGACAATGCAGACGATGTGATCGGTAAGTTCCCTAGGTTTCTCTTGACGCACCTCATGTTTGAGAGTATTGCGGTCGAAATCTGTGTAGCCTTCAACCACTGACACTGCATGTTTTTCCGTAGCAAAATTCGACGAACTGGCCAAAATCGAGGGTCCTATAGGCAAGACGGCCGATGCTAGTGGGCGGTACACAGCTTCTAAAGCCTGGAAAGATGCAATCAACACTGATGAGGGCTATAAGAACTTTGTGAGTCTTTTCTTGTGTGGTTATTATGACCTAAGAAGGTCTCGTTAAGCGATCATGCGCTTAAATTATGCGACACCAACTGACTTTGATACTCAGATCATCGTCTGCCGGCCAGACCTGGAAGACAGGCCACAGGCTTGGCACCCCCTTGGGCCTCTGCCGTATGACCGCATACGTGAGACGCAATTGCGGAACGCGGGAGCGGATCACAAGGTCTTGACCAACCAAGAGGACGACCCCAATATTGGCGACTGGGACAAGATACCAGGAAACAAAATCCGAGCCTTCGTCACCGTGGATAATGGAGAACGCCGAAAGCATATCCCTGAGACAATCACCTTCCACCCACTGCTGATCAAACGTGAGAAAGCACGAGGGTTTGCAGGCTGGACGCCTGAGCTCTTTGCTGAGATCACAGATAAGTCTGCGGTCCGGAACTTCGCGGAAAGGGGCGAGGCAAAGGGCTACAAGAACGTTACTCCCATGGATGGTCTGCTCGAGGAATCATTGGTGAAGACAATGTTCCACGAGGTAAGCATCGCTTTCGCACCATTGCATTTCCTATGCATCTCGAAGTATCTTGTACGCTGACCTTACAATTAGTTCTTCCATTTGAGTGCCTTTGGAGGAATGAAAGACGACAAAGACGCGTATGGCTGGTATAATAACGTCCAGAACCAGAATCACCAGAATCCGGACTACTTTGCCATCATTGCCGCGGTGATTGAGCTATACTACAGGTCACCCAAGAACTATAAGGTCGATGAGAAGGGTGTCGTGGCCAGCAAATTGACTTAGTGGGCTTGATCAAGGCTGTCTTCTTGTGGTGGTGGTATTTTGAAGGAAGTGCTTACTGTTTAGTGTTATTAGTGGTGGCGCATATTCGTTGGTATCAATTTATCGGAGTTGAGCGATGCATTGTTTCGTAGCTTGAAAAAAGTATAACATTTGGCAGACTTGGCAAGCTAATTTAGAATCACACTTCCCCCATGATGTGGTGGTTGCCGCCGTTGATGGCAAGTCGAACTTGTCTGAGAATGATTTAGTAAGAGTGAAAACTCGAATCAAGTATTGGGTGCAGACTTACGGCGTACGACATGTGTGTATAAGGTTGTTATAATAACCCTCACGCTTGTCGTTGATGAGGTTTAACCAAGGATGGAACTTATCGCCACGTCCACGCTTGTACAGCGTTACATTAGAAACCGATAGGTTCTGCACGATACCTTCTTCGGGTTCGAAGCTAGGACCCAGAGGCGTGCTGATCACCACGGACGCAATGTTTTCGAATGAAGACAGGCAACTCGTCAAGGCCTTGACGTCGAGCTCTTTAATGCCGAATACGATCTCGTTCGGGTCAAACCTGATTGACTTTGATCGAGCATTTATCCAGATCTTCACTGTGTGGAGAGCCTCAAACCGCGATAAATGTAGCCAGTGGAAGTCGTAGCCATCGTGAGGATTTTCGGCCTGGGGAAGGCCCATCATCACCATTGTGCAGATGAAGCTCTTCCCAAAGTCTGGCTCAAGGGACAATTCAAAACTTCTCGCATACTTGTGAAAAGCTGGGGGGTGACGTGTCCCTCGAAGAGGATCTCCCACTCCGGTTGAAGCTGACAGTGGCCGAACCAAGCTTGAATCGAACTGAGGTCCGTAAAGATGAAGGTGATAGACTCGTAGATGGATTTGAGACATTGAGCCGACCTGATAAGCATGAGTCAATTACGTTCGACTTCGAAAGCTGAACACATTGTAGTAACATACACGAGCTTGCACGTAAGCAGCATGGGAAGGTACGGGCTCCAATCCGGGGTATGAGAAGCGTCTGGTCGGTTGTCCCTCCATGTCCTCCAGCATTTATCCGACGTGGTATAGCTTGATATTGCCTCCATACCGTGTTCCTGCATCGCGCGCTCTCCGCACAGCCAATGATCCATCCACGGAGACATGAGCCGACGACAGTACACTCCAATCTCCGGAGGTTGGGTTCCCTGGATGTCCGATCCGAGTAGCACATTCAGTTTGGCCCTTAATTGCTCCACATCTGCCTGCAATGGATCATTGACTCGAAATTCAGTACAACATTTCCATCGACAGAAGTGCTTGTCTTTGCCTAGAGGACCTTTGCCGTGGAACAAGATGTGCTGTCGCAGACCATAGGCGCGCCACACCTCGAGGTAAATTTTGTCCAGGATTTCGCGCGGAAGGCGAGTTAGTAGGGAGGATTGTTGCTGTGGGTGAGTCTTGCTCGCCATTGTCGGTGAATTCTAGCTAGGCAGACGGAGTACGTGATTGATTGTGAGCGTTTGGGCAAAAGAAGACAGCCAGACTTATGAGAGGTCAGGCCATTATAGACACGTAGAAGATGGGGGCGGAATTTGGGGCGGAATGCCAAGGTCGACTCTGCTGACATTGAGGCTCTGCGCAATCTATAGATAGACTGGAAAGCGGCCTGAGAGTGTTCTCCGCAACACTTTAATTAGGCACTCCCAAGCGAAATGGATTTTTTGACCCGTTTGCAATCTGCTTCGTACCATGACGCGCTTCACAGGCACGAGCTGGAGGTCGCCGGCTGTGACCTGCATATACCTTCCGGCCTGGTTACTCGCTTCATCTGAAATGGCGGTGCGTCAGCCGACATCGCAACGCAAATGACAAACGACGTCTAGGGGGGACTATCGCCGGACGGAATGGTGGCTTGGCGCTTCACTTTGTGATGTGGTGTCTGCATCGAGGCTACGATCGCCGAGTGAAATGGCGCTGCGCGAGTCATGTGCCGAGCCATGGTGGCGGGGTACCGTGCTTTATCACCCGACGCCCGCACTTTTACAGGAGTGACGTGGGACGGCGCGGAACGAGGTTCCTGCGACGTGTCGGCTGTTAGCTAAGCTCGCCGAACCGGGCATAGCTGCGCAGAACGCGGCTGAAACCGAGTAGGAATTAATAAATAAACATATAAATAAACCATCACCCCAAGTGGTGTTACACTACGGAGACCTTGGAAGTAATATAAGTTACACTCACATGCAC